>JAGTTF010003624.1:0-14926 GCA_019095985.1 Streblospio benedicti | reverse complement strand
CGTTTGTATGAAATTTCAGGGACACCTGGGTTTGAAACAACAGTTTGACCATCCATTATTATGAGGCCAAAGAAATGTTTGACTCGCACAACGAATGCACCAACTGCTGTGATTTCCTTGCACTGCTCAGTGGTCGGGAAAAGACGATTATACTAAGCTACTCTTAAGCCCTAGTAGTTGTTAGCTAGTGCACTGTTAGCATAGAAATATCTCACCGACTCGGCGGCCCACGAAACTGTACACGTCCTATTTATTCTCTGAGAACGTTAAAAGCTACAATCTATACAAACTTAGAAACGCACGTACAGTACACACTATATACTCTATACGCAGTGTTAATCACGTTGTTTTCTTCCATAATTAAGAGGCCCACAATAGCGGAGACACCAATTCACGATACGCTTCCGCCCAGTGAAGGATGCCAATCCATTATTGCCCATTATGAAGACTACCTCACATGATAGTTATATCATCGTTTCCAAGGCAGCAGGCGACCGCTGCGCCTAGGCCGTTGTCTGCTGCTGCCTCAGCTGTAGCCCGTGCCTCCCCCTCCCCTGCACAGCTGCTCTGGCCGCCGTCACGCCACGCTGACGTTTATACGCGAGCGTGTAAATATAAAACACGTGATGGCGACCATTAATAAACAAACAGGCGGCGTGTGAAGATCAATTTCCGCAGCTCGATAGCTCTAGTGACGAGAGACGCTTAGTCAACTGGTGTAGAAATAAAATGATACGCGACGGGTGCTACGTTTACGTATATACCCCGGCGGTGACCGCCTTAGTTTTTTCTTAGATTTTTTTGGATCCCGTTCGACGGGTGCTACGTTTACGTATATACCCCGGCGGTGACCGCCTTAGTTTTCTCTTAGATTTTTTGGATCCCGTTCGACGGGTGCTACGTTTACGTATATACCCCGGCGGTGACCGCCTTAGTTTTCTCTTAGATTTTTGGATCGCTTTCGTAAAGACGAAAGCGGTGTAAAACGGTTGTCAGCTGTCTCTCTCAATTTTTCTGTGATGTCCGGTAGGTGGGGAGTGCCGCTGGAATGAGTAAAGTGGTCTCATTAGCTTAAACGAGCCCGCACTGACTGCGTGTGTGTGTGTGTGAGAGAGAGAGGGAGAGAGCGAGGTGAAGTGAAGTGTTCGTTTCGTGTGCTGATTTTGTCAAAGTCCCCACTTGGCAGAGCGCTCGGGGCTGGACCCTTCGCCCGCCGCCGGTCGAGTGAGATCACAACAACGCAATGGGATCCGACAGAGCAGCAGTTGAAACAATGGGATCGACCAACTAGCGGGATCACTGAAGGTTGTGTTAAGCAGTTGAGCATTTGACAGGTAGCCCGCAAGCGGGCCTGGGATCAACGCTACTATACCTATTAAACAGACACACCACTTGAGGTGATCGAGGCGATTGAAGTGTGACTTGGGGAAACAACAAAGGGATCAACCCAGTCAACTGGACGACTTGGGCGGGCGTTCAAGTTGGGATTTAACAGACCGATTAGGCGGTATCAATCGATCAAAGGTATAGCCATTTAGCAGACCACTCGAATACGGGGAAACCGGGTGTCTTGACGACCTTAAGAGAGTCATAGTTACCGTGGCTTTGAACTGGACACAGCGTAGTTTGAGTTGCATAAAAGTCAGGTGTGACATCGGGCCTAACTAAATTTTGCGCACTGATTCGACCGCCGTGATCAGAACCATACCCTGGTCGTAGCTGGGACCCTTGGCGGGATTTACTTGTGCTGGCCAGGGTCGTCAGGTCAGGGCAGTTGGTCTCCATGGGAATGGCTGCCGCCCACCGGCTCACGCGGCGGCTGGTGGCGGTAGCGGCAGCTGGCTGGCCGGTCGATAATCCACGGGATTAGTGCTTTACGCTCATATCATCCCTGTATTACTACTGTAGTGTCGACTGCATGGGTATTGTTTGCGCTCTCGTATGACGGGTGGCGAAGCCACCATCTCCCCTTGCAGGCGAGCCAATTCTTCAAGGCTGACGTCGCCAAATCTCGCTAAGAGGGTGAATTTATCCATCACTTTCGACTTAAATCTTCAACAACACCGCACAATCGCAAATACGTCTGTATTCAACAAGACCCAATGAAGGAGTGCCTCTCCCCACGTGCATCATCTTCATCTCTTCACGCCCCAGACAACATAACTAACGAGACATCATCTCATCAACCGCATCAACCCACGCATAGCCGCCGCGCATGACGCCCGCTCCCCACGGACCTGACCTACACCCCCCCCCCGACCACACGCGACCAACACACCGATCGTACCGGATTAGACGCCGAACCCACGGCGCCTGACCCGGACTCCCGCTGCGCCCGCACGTGCCCGATCGACGCTGACCTCGGCATGCTGTGTCCACACCATATTGTACAAATTACCATAGTTCACCGCCGTCTTATCTTAGCAATTCATTATCTCCATTTCGCACCTTACGTGCCCAATTAGCAATCTGTACATTATTTTCCACTCATTAGTTCAGTGTTCTATGTTAGCTATACCTAATTTGTTTAATTATGCGACATGTGGAGGAACATGCTAAAACAATTGATGGTGTTTCACGAATAGTCTATTTTTGAAGGCTCCAGATTGCTGAATGAAGAGGTGGGGGTGTAGATTATGGCAGAGTTTGGTTTCCAGATGTCAAAGTGAGTGAGGGGCTGAAGGCCTGCATAATACACCCCCTTAGCATCGTTAGTAGCTATGTAATTGACTTCCTCTTTGACTTTGAATGATAACACAAAAATAATCAATTCTAATACGTTCTCTCTTTACTCAAAATGTCATATTTTACTACAACTACCCGTATATATTGTATATATTGACATTTCTGAATGCATTGCTTTATTCAGCTTACAAATGCCCAAGGGAGGACGAGAACTCACGACGTTGTGGTTGAGACTAGAGTGAGAATGTGAAACAGATATTCTAGCATGGCCTATTTTATTAGGCTAGCAAACTATGTGTAGACCGATTTAGGTTGTTCGGACGTTGTGGTAGCTGTTGAGCATATTCAGCCAGTTGATTTCATCGCCGGTTAAAAGCCGAAAACTCACGAAGATCTGGGTCTGTTACACCAATTGTTCCTTATTTTGCGGTAAAAAGCAGTGGGTCTCATGATTCTACTCACACACAAAATAAAAGATATAAAAGAATAAAGCACAACATAGACATAAAAATACTACTTAGACATTCAATAACAGCATAAAAAGTTCGTCACATATGTTCTCTGTGCACAAAGATATAATTTAAGTATACATTATATTATTAGGCAAACGCCATGTAATGTAGTCACTGAGCAAGTTGACGGGTATATATAATACGTGAAATATGCTTACACAAATTTACAATTGTGGACCGCAATTACCTCTGTAGATTGACTGTAACTGGTTGGTGAATGATGAATCTCTGGTTGAAGCTGACATGTTTTGCCTGTTAATTAGTATTTCTGCTAAGTAAGCTACGTAATCTCTGAGCAGCGCTAAGTATACGGTTAGACCAATGTTAATTATGAAAGAAATTCAAACAAATCCGCATTTCGCTCTGAATTAAATGGGGTCATTTTGGATTACCGCTGGGTTATAACTTATTTGCCAATACGTACTTAATATTCAGAAGATTTTGCTCTTGTCACATTAGATGGACGAACCTCCTAATGTAACCGCACATTGTACATCACTGCAGTGGAATATCTGCTATAGTCCAATGCGGCGTGTTGTACAGCCCCTTTTAATCTGGTTGCAAGAATACGGCTTGATATTTAAGCACAGCGTAATCTTGTTTGGATGTCTCCAACAGCTGGAAAATTGCTACTTTACTTGGGCAATATTTGGGGATAATCTGGGGTTCTACATTTTTTGCAGCTGTTAGCATTTATAATGGGACGTTTCAAGATGAACAACCTTAAGTAGGCACTGTCTGTCCAAATCATTTTGTACTGTACTAGGTACTCGGTATAGCAAATAAAAAACCTCCCATCATTAACAAACCAAAACTGCACTTCACCCACACCAAAAACCAAATTGCATACCGCGGAAACGGTCTCAGTTTAGACACTAGCCGCTGCAGATCAAGACTTTTTGGAAACGGTGTTGGTGAGCGGGAGGGGGGTAGTTGCGTGTGTGCGCACCCTACACACCGACCCCACTGGAGCTGCCAATTGTTTAGAGATGGTCCTAATTACGGCCTACACTATGGACTCGAGTCATGCAATCTGCGCGCACTTAACGTGCCACAGAGCGCAAAGTGACCGGTAAGTTTGCTCAACACTCACCAAGATACCTGGTCTTCTGATCGTCAGTTCAACTGCCTAGCCACTCGGCCACTGAGGACACACGTGTATAAATGAGATTAAACAAGGCCACTTCTCCTCTGGACAGCTTTATTTCCAATGATAGTAGCCTATTAGTAAATCGCTGCGGGAAGAAGTGAAGGAGAGAAGAGCCTACTGACTCAAACAATGTGTGCTTCACTTGCAATATGGGATTCGTGTAGTAGCATAGCAGACCCTCCAATGGAGACCACTTGTCTAATAATGAAGACCGACACTATAATAAGACTTTTGTCGCAGTCTCGTATATAAGAGAAAACAAACCTAAAAAAAAAAAGACATCACGTTTTTACAATAGAGACCAACTGAGGCCCCAGTGGTCTTAAACGGCATGTTCTACTGTCCCGCCTTTAGTCCATTTAGAATCTCCATGGAAGTACAGTACTCACTGATAGGATTACAAACTATGGAGACACGATGAGCTGACTTAATACTTCATAATCCACTTTACTTCAAACTGACTATTGCTAGGGTTAGACACTGCCAAATATTGAAGCCAACTTAGTTGGGGGCATTGTAGCTATTCTTAAGCCAGGTTCAGACAGTACTCAATCTTGACACGGAATGATGCACGGCCTTGCGGTTGATGTTAGTAAAGACAGTGTCTGGTCACAAAGGGATTGCTCATCATGCGCTCCTTCCACCACTGTCACGGATTCTGATTGGTGACGATCAGATGGGGCTTTAGATGAACGGTTGTGACTCTTAAATATGGAGGTTTTAGATGAGCATTTGTGACTGTCAGACTGAAGGGGGTCACTGGTATCCTGCCTCGACTGCGGACACTCTCCGTGCGCCGATGCGCGCCGTCCCGCAACTCCCGTGCGCAAAACGCCCACCGTTGGAAAGAGAAGAGATTGCTGTATGTCTTGAGGCGATCGAGGCGATTGAAGTGTGACTTGGGGAAACAACAAAGGGATCAACCCAGTCAACTGGACGACTTGGGCGGGCGTTCAAGTTGGGATTTAACAGACCAATTAGGTGGTATCAATCGATCAAAGGTATAGCCATTTAGCAGACCACTCAAATACGGGGAAACCGGGTGTCTTGACACCCTTAAGAGAGTCATAGTTACTCCTGCCGTTTACCCGCGCCGCATACATCAAACCGCCTGTTGTTGGTCGGGCACCGAATTCATTCCCCTACATTTTGGTGTGTAGTGGCACGCACGCACGCACGCACGCACTACTAGAGCACGTATGAAGAAGTGTGACTGTTCTGTTCTGACTAGTATCAAATAGATAATGGCGCATGTACTACACATGAATAATTGCGGATTTTTTTTTTTTTTGAAAGTCTGAACATGATGAAATTCCTATTGGTAAGCTGGTGCTAGGGTAGGCAGCGTAGGAATGATCAAATATTGGCACGCTAGTTAGTTATAGAATGTCGTAAAATGTTGGAAACTAACTGTTAACCCTGTACAATATTGAGTTATTTCAGAAGACATCTTCTACTGTAACAATGCACAATCCTATCACTTGCTCTGCTGTTCACACGGTGTATGGCCACTACTGGAATAAAAAATTGAGAGTGGTTTTTTTTTTTTTTCGAGAAACCGGGAGAGAGAGCATTTTTTTTGCAACCGCCGAGAAAAGTTTTTTTTTTTTCGAAAACCTTTTTTTATAAAAAGAGAAACTAAGCCGCTTTTGAAGAATCGGTTTTCAGAAGAGAGAGTAATTTATACCCCATTTTTTTTGCGAGTGTTTTTAAACGAGAGAGAGAGCCTGATTGTCGAGAGAAAGAGAGAGAGAGAGAGAGAGAGAGAGAGAGAGAGAGAGAGAGAGAGAGAGAGAGAGAGAGAGAGAGAGAGAGAGAGAGAGAGAGAGAGAGAGAGAGGTCAGAGAGAGAGAGAGAGAGAGAGAGAGAGAGAGAGAGAGAGAGAGAGAGAGAGAGAGAGAGAGAGAGAGAGAGAGAGAGAGAGAGAGAGAGAGAGAGAGAGAGAGAGAGAGAGAGAGAGAGAGAGAGAGAGAGAGAGAGAGAGAGAGAGAGAGAGAGAGAGAGAGAGAGAGAGAGAGAGAGAGAGAGAGAGAGAGAGAGAGAGAGAGAGAGAGAGAGAGAGAGAGAGAGAGAGAGAGAGAGAGAGAGAGAGAGAGAGAGAGAGAGAGAGAGAGAGAGAGAGAGAGAGAGAGAGAGAGAGAGAGAGAGAGAGAGAGAGAGAGAGAGAGAGAGAGAGAGAGAGAGAGAGAGAGAGAGAGAGAGAGAGAGAGAGAGAGAGAGAGAGAGAGAGAGAGAGAGAGAGAGGAGAGAGAGAGAGAGAGAGAGAAAGAGAGAGAGAGAGAGGACTAGAGAGAGAGAGAGAGAGAAGCGAGAGAGGAGAGAGAGAGAGGAGAGAGAGAGAGAGAGGGAGAGAGAGAGGAGAGAGGGAGAATGACTCTTTGCCGCCCACGCAGGAATGTTTCTGAAAGACGCCCCGAGGACAGCGGATGTCGCGCTCAGAGGTAGCGCTTACGGCCTCCTGAAGCACGCCATAAAGGCGAGATCGTGGCTCTGTGCGAGATAGCTCTGAACATTCTAGCTAAACGTCTCCCTGTGCCGCCTCATTTAAAGCCTTACTTGCGCGGAAAGGTGACCTCTTAGACGTCTGTCCGGCAAGCCAGCCTCCGTCCTCGAGCGTAGAAAGCTACTGACGCGACCCTTGGTCGAAGCTCTCTGCGACGGCGCGAGATCCCGTATAGCGGCTGACGGAGAAGCGCGCCCACCGCCCAACACCGTCTCAGGACCGTCAGCGAGCTTCAAAAGTGTTGCCAACAACTGACGGAGAGCATAAAAGCGAGCGCCGCGGTTACGCCGGATTACCCTAAAAAGTTTTACTCCATGGATTCCATTCACCCGACTCACGGGCCCGCGATGATCATCTGCGCCGACAGCGAGCAGTCGAGCGTTCAAGAACTGGTCGTACAACTGCCCAAGACAATAGATTGCGAAGAAGCCTACCTGTCACTCCTGGAGCTCATCGTATATCACGACGGCTCAGACTCGCCTTTAATCCGTATCAGCGCCGACTGCGTGGGCCCGGACGTTTCAAACGGCTGCGCCTCTCACTTTCTGAGAGATGTGCTCCTGGAGCGACGCGCTCGACAAGGTAGCGGACAGAGCTTTCGAGAGCACGTCGCATTTCGGCATATTTACCCGATAAAAGTCAACCAGCCCGAGCTCGACGCTATACGACTGAGGTTATCCACCCCGACAACGAAAAGCCTCGCCTTCATATCGCGAGTGCGCTGCGTGCTGGGGTTGAGTTATGACGAGTACCGACGGAGCGCGCGGAGAGAGAGAGAGGGTACTATCGTTGAAGATTGAGTAGCTCACTACAAGAAGAAGATGGACTACGATCAAAGTGGACAAAGTCGTAAAACTGTATATATATGTATCAGCGTGTATATATATATATGCGTGTAAAGTTTAAAGAATATCTTCTGTAAAAGTATCTAGCCATTACTCTATGTCTTTTGCGGTACTCTGATGCGGTTTTACTGTGTAGAGTTTAGAAAATGATGTCTTCCCCAGTACTCTGTAAAAAAGTATATATTTGCGTGTGGAAAATAAAAGATTGGTAAAACGATGTCTCGTTATCATCACTGCCTTCTGCGTACTATTTAATACACTATCTTGCGCGGGATTAGGTGTAACCCATCTAACACCTCCTCACCAACGCGGCGGGGCAGAGGGTCTTCTACTCCTGTTCTAAGGGGGGGCTTTTTTTAAAGACAATCTGGCTCATTTCGATATGTTAAAACTGCGCAAATTCTGGAACTGGCGCGGTTGAAACTTGTTTTATCCAGCTCCCTCGCCCTAAAACATCAGAACTCATGCAGACTATGATTCGTGCATGCTAAAAGAGACCAGTTGGGGGTGGCGTGTGTGTGCCAGAATACTCGTAAACTTATTTCAAATAGCTCATATTTCCAGGGTCTAATAGAACTACGGGATGTCTCACTGCTATGCAAGCATATTGTAATGCGAGCTAACAGCAGCGACACTAACGCCATCTAGTAGCCGGATTGTACTGCAGCTGTCAGTCTTTTGGAACTAGGACGCATCACATAATGTGAATTGAATATGTGTTGTTGATAATTATCTTAATGGTTGTGATTTCTGTAAAGTCATATATAAGAAAAGAAAACAATGTTTTAATTATAAATCTTTATTATGTTTATTCATCGAACTCCAGTTCATACACTTATTTTGATTAACCCAAAACTAATGAACTTTGGATATGACACGGTCAGTATTACGCGTACATGTATATCACAATTTTCTTCTCCCGCTTTCTCTTTTCCATGGTATATATTAGATAGCAACATAACACATTTAATAACAAACTGACATGCATATTCGTGAATTAGATGTACTTGAATGGGGTGGCTGCTTTCCATAGGCATTGACCGCGCGCATGTCATTTACTTGTCTTATACAGCTCATTTTCATTACATACGACATCTGATAGGAAACAGTATGCGGACGTAATGAAAGATGGCATACAATTCGCTTACAGTCTATCTGCCCGTTTGTTTATCATAGTATAAGAACGGGACAACTGCAGCAGGGTAGCATTACAGCACTCTCTTTTAAAAAACCCTCTCACTTTTTCTATTCCCCAGTAATACGTACAATCTTTAAGAATTCGCGCGTTTTTTTATTCGCAGTAATATATATACAGACCAACTTCTCAAGTTTTAATCACAGATATATATATATAACGTATTCTACAAGCCCCTAGGAACGAACGTCTTTACAAAACCTCACACTTTTTATTCAGAGTAATATATATACAGGCCAGGTTGTATCCGGCCCGTAGTATCAACAAACCATCGAATAGTTTATTTTCTATTCCTGTTTTTGATCCAAACTATAGCTAAAACTTTCTTGGTCCATTTCTTGTTTTGAGGTGAACTATTCAGCGCTGTGTGACAAATGCGTAGGATTTTTAAAATGCGGATGTCAAGATGCACCTTTTCATATGTTGTACCCCTTAAACGATTTACAGTTGAAATATTAAATTAGTACAATTACTCCTGCGGGTTTAAGCGAGTATATCCGGGAAAGATGGGGCAAAGTACATGTATAGATGAGGTGGCATCAAATCCAAACATATGGGCAATGCCGCTTATCTGTTGATCGTTTGCTTAATCTCCTCGTGACATGGTAAAACACTGGATTGACGATTGCCCATGTCCATCAAAATGCACAATAAAACGTTTATTCTCCACAGTTAAGCCGCATGACACGCGCGATTCAACCAGTATGCTTGATTAAGGAGTATTATTGTAAATATCCATTTGATAGAAATCAAATTTAAATTAACACCCTCATATATAAATTTAATCAATAAAAACACTTTTTGTGGAACAGCAGCAAAAACAGTTGCTTCATTTGAGAGTGAAGTGAAACTTTGCTTTAAAATCCAAGATAGAAGTGAAGCATTCAAGTCCAGATTGAAAATGTGAACTGTACAACAACGCAATGGGATCCGACGACAGAGCAGCAGTTGAAACAATGGGATCGACCAACTAGCGGGCGGGATCACTGAAGGTTGTGTGTTAAGCAGTTGAGCATTTGACAGGTAGCCCGCAAGCGGGCCTGGGATCAACGCTACTATACCTATTAAACAGCAGACACACCACTTGAGGTGATCGAGGCGATTGAAGTGTGACTTGGGGAAACAACAAAGGGATCAATCAACCCAGTCAACTGGACGACTTGGGCGGGCGTTCAAGTTGGGATTTAACAGACCAATTAGGTGGTATCAATCGATCAAAGGTATAGCCATTTAACAGACCACTCAAATACGGGGGAAACCACCGGGTGTCTTGACGCCGCCCTTAAGAGAGTCATAGTTACTCCTGCCGTTTACCCGCGCCGCATACATCAAACCACCTGTTGTAGTACACAGCTGAACTTACAAACATTATTTCTGCCGCTTTAAGTCTAAGTTTCATTTTTTTTATCATCACACTGCATACCCAATTGAAGAGACACTTTGACGGGGTTGTCTTCAAAATTAACAAGATGGTTTAACTTGGACAGACAGAAATTCATTTGTGATAGTGGCAGTTAAAGCATAGTTACAGTGAATTTTTTGAAAACACGGATCAGAAACTTTTTTTTCACATAATTCAATGCGACATCGTGTCTTCATTACAGATGTGTTGGATGTGGGACAAATAGTGTTGCCGGTTTAATTCGATTTCAACGAGTTTACTACGAGGCGAGCAGGGGGTTGGAAAGAATGGCTTGCTCTATAAGTCTGGGCGCTAATGGCTTTTGAAAAGCTCGACTGTCAAAAGGCCCCCCCGAAAATTAATGGCTTCTGCCTTATAGCTCCAGCTGTCGAGCGGCGCCGGTGGAGTTAGCTTTATTCTCTCTTGGATAGTACGGTTTTACGTTTCAGGGATTATCGAGCAGCGCCGTAATTCGTTTTTCTCTCTCCTAGGCGGCTATTCGTACGTTTTTTTTTTTTTTTCAACCTCCGTTGACGGCCTTCGCTAGATCCGGGCGGACCCCGCCAGCGGTCGTGCTCTTTATAATCCCGGACCCCGTCAACGGTCGACGCTTTCTAATCCGGTACCCCCTCGGGCGGTCGACGGTTTTGTAATCCCGGTACCCGCCGGGCGGTCGACGCTCGTCTAATCCCGGTACCCGCCGGGTCGGGCGCCTCGCCTAATCCCGACCTCGTCGGTCGGCGCTCGTTTCCTCCGGACTCCCCAGGCGGGTCGCGTCTAATCCCCGAACCCCGCCGGTCGGTCGCGACTAATTCCCCGAACACCGTCGGCTGGCGACTTTGGGGGCTCATTTGCATACTAATGGCTTCGGCCTATTTAATGAGATCGCATATTTAATGAGATCGTCCTATAACTATTTAATGAGAATGGCTTCGGCCTGCATATTTAATGAGTCTTTTTATATTTTATTCCATCGGATCCGCCGGTTTTATTCGGATATTCTGATCCCGCTTCATGCTTTATCGATCCGCGTTCATCCGCCTTTATCGATTTATCGAGTGTAGGATTATTGATCTTATCACGTTATTACGTAGTTGTACTGTATTTATTGATTTAGTTAGTAATGGTTGAAATAGTTAGCGATTATTCGCGGCTATTTACGCTGATCGAAAGTGTAGGATTATCGGGCCCCGCGCTACTCCCCCAGTCCTCGATCGACTACAGCTATCGAGCTGGCGTCCCCACGTTCACGCTAGGAGCGGCTTCCTTCCTCGTGAATAATGTAGGCCGGGATCGCGCTTTGGAAGTACGTTCTGATCCCCCGCTACTCCCCAGATGACTTTTTAACCATGACCATTCGCGATCTACCAACGCTAGCGATAGAACGCCGGCGCTTTGACTCCGGCACTGAGTCGGCAACGCGGCGCCTGCAGCCACCTGCTCACCCGTCAGCGGCCGGCGTGATTAATAGCTTCTTCCTTATAATCCCAGACGTTGCGAATTTTTAATAGCTTCTTCCTTATAATCCCAGACGTTGCAGTGCTGTTGAGGAATTTTAATAGCTTCAAAAGTCTTAATTTAAAGTTTGTCATATTTTTTTATTTTAAACAAAAAGGTTATTCATGTTAAATATATATGCCCCTATGAATGTAAATAGGAACGGACCTGTAACTATTTAATACTCAGAAGATACAGTTCACGTTCTGTTGATATTCACTCACACCAGACTAATGTCAATAATCATTGTACAAATTTTGGTTTGCAATGGTAGATATTCTCTCAATACTTATTTCTCGATGGAAGGATTGATAAAAGCATCAAATAAAACACTACAAATCTCCCATTTGATAAAGTACTAGAGAATAAAAATACACAATAAACTTACATGTTTCAGATTATTTGAAATACCTGCTTCATCACCACAAACATGAGCAAAACTTGCAAAATGCTAAGACTTTATAACGGAAACATGGATATCCTGGTGGAACAGGAAACTAATTCATCGTTTTCATTCATTTTTAAAAATCAACTATTTTCAGTTCTCTTCCCCTGTGAGAAAGTGCACCTCGTATATGAACACCTTTCCAGAACGTTCACCTCCCCAAAAATTTTGTACATTGGATAAATAAATTGTTTGCTTGTCTGTTTTGTTGACTGTTTGTTTATCAGATTCTTTTGTTTTCCCACAACATCATATTCATTCCTTATGCGTTCTGTGCCCCCCATCACATTCACTCACTGTGCATAAATTTTTAAATCTTCAGAATCTCTTTAATAAAGCAAACGATACAATGGATCTGAAAACATACGCTGTTTACGCCCCACCAAATTCTATGAATATTACTGTAATCTCTTTGACTTTTTACATTGATCCCAAGATATAAGATTTCTTTTGCATTATTATCCCATACATTCTAAAAATTCATTAAAACATAATCTTGAAATAAGTCAATTAAAAAACCTAAAGACTACTAATAAAGATCAATAAAAATAAACGTGCATAAAACACTCACAATATCAATATTTTACTAATCAAAATTCTATTGTATTTTTTTTCTTACTAATAATGTAAATCATGATTCCTCCCAATTTTTCTGGAAACACCCCAAGATACTTATCCCATTCTCTTTTAAATATGAATTTTATTCATTTTGACTTTCTAGGGGGGGTCGTTTGGTTTTAGGGGGGGTCGGACTTTTGAAAATGATTTTTTAGGGGGGGTCGGACTTTTAAATCTCAACTAATAGGGGGGGTCATACTTCTGGATTTTTACATTTTGAGCCCCCCAAAAATTGATGCATATGTTTTGTTAATTTTTTTAAATTTGTTAAATTTTTAAAAATATATATCATAATTATAAAGAAATTGTACTAACTGGAGTATAAAAACACTATCCAATAACAACATTCATATAATTATCTAAAATAAAACATGTCTCAAAATTTTTATATCTATTGATTGATCATTTTACATGCATTAATTTTGAGTTGACAAATTAGTCACATTGAAAAAGGAGATTGATGAAATGAATACAAAACTGGCACCAATTATTATTCACTATCACTCTCATCAGACTGAGATAGTATTCCATATTCCTTTTCATATGTTCTAAAATAACAATCTGCAATTTCAGGTGTTAAGAAGTCCAGAATGAAGCATCTGGCACTATGGGTAAAAACACTTGTTTCAAAACAAGTAAATAGAGCAGGCATATCATAAACCTTGAGCTGCATAACACCATCAAGATCAATATTCCCTATCCCAATGCCTTTTGGATGGACAGATATATCAAGAACGGAACTACACGTATGAATTTTTTCATTTATGTCCGCACATATTCCTGGGCATATCAGTGGTATTACATATTTGATCCGGCTGATGCAGCGAGACAATTTTCGTTTTATTGATTTTCTTTTTGACAATTTTTTTTCTTAATTTCAATTCCTTCAACTGTCCTCCCCACCTTCCTCTTAACTACAAAGATGGCGCTATATTTTTCATTGCTATTTGCCAGTTTTGTATTCATTTCATCCATCTCCTTTTTCAATATGACCATTTTGTCAATAAACTCTTAATCAAAATCTCTTTGCACTGTCTTATATGGCTTGATCAGAACAAACAACAAATCAATTGTGTGTGGATGGTGTGACAAAGACCCCGCCTTGTTTGCTGAATACAAATGTGAAGATTGTGATATTTACTTCTGTGAACCATGTTGCAAGGCTATGCATCAAAAGGGAAAGTTGCAAGATCATAAACGATCTCTTATTGTAACCAGTGACAGAAATACAGTGGAGCAACAGGCATCAACTAGTCAATTAAAGTCAAGTAAAGTTTCAACCCAAGAAAATAGAAACAAATATCAGAATGTTGATTTAGGATGGTATCCACATCCAAAGGAAGGACGGCCAGTGTTTTACAATTCTCTTCTTCCAAAATATTATGAAACGGTTTATCCATACAAAGCAAACCCTCAAACTTTCAAAAAATCTTTCATGAAGGAGGCAAATCGCCAATGGCAATATAACAAACAATATGAAAAAAATATAGGCAACATTGAGTTTATGAAAGGAGAGAATGAGGCCGGTGCAGGAAGATTTTTATCTAGCTCCACTTTGAAATTGAGAATAGGTGATGGAAAAATCATTCATCAGAACATTGAAAAAAATAGATACAATGTCAGAAAGTTGTGAGAAACTTAGACAACAAATCGAAGAACACCATAATACGCTGGTGAAAGGTATGTTTCTGATCAAGCCATATAAGACAGTGCAAAGAGATTTTGATTTAGAGTTTATTGACAAAATGGTCATATTGAAAAAGGAGATGGATGAAATGAATGCAATTGAAGGAATTGAAATTAAGAAAAAAATTGTCAAAAAAAAATCAATAAAAAGAAAATTGTCTCGCTGCATCAGCCGGATCAAATATGTAATACCACTGATATGCCCAGGAATATGTGCGGACATAAATGAAAAAAATTCATACGTGTAGTTCGTTCTTGATATATCTGTCCATCCAAAAGGCATTGGGATAGGGAATATTGATCTTGATGGTGTTATGCAGCTCAAGGTTTATGATATGCCTGCTCTGTTTACTTGCTTTGAAACAAGTGTTTTTACCCATAGTGCCAG
>JAGTTF010003607.1:0-12454 GCA_019095985.1 Streblospio benedicti | reverse complement strand
ATACTTAATGGGCCATTAGCTAGTGAAATCGTGTACCAGAACGGAATCCCGGCTCATAACTAATTTGTGTCAGTGAACTGCATATCCAAATAAATTGAGTATTGTTGGGAAGGTATTTCTCATTCTTTATCACTATTAAAATACGACCTACACATGATATGTTAAAATATACAGACCATTTATCTTGAAATATGACTGCAAACACCGCCATCTTTGAATAATAGAACGGCCAGCCAAATTGTCTTATGTTACAACTGACACAGCTATCACTATAACTTTCAAACGGCTCGACCAAATGACTTGAAATTTTGTAGAATTACTCCACTGATACAATGCTCTGGCATCCTTTAATCTAGTAATTTAATAATTACTGGATCGTTTATAATTAACGTTTTAATTAAGCCATGCAAATACACCATGACGTCACAAGCTCCGCCCCCTTGTTTATATTGTTGGATAGTCTACACTATATGAAGCTAACGGCAACTGTTTACCAAACGAAACCCAAAGCGTTATAAACTTTGGTTAATAATTCATTATGATTTTAATCAACTTACAAATTAATTACACCAGTTTCCATTATTCTTCTCACTTTTTCTATTGGTATAAAAACTTCAAGACATGTTTGTAATAAAAAATGACATTGCAATAACAGTCACCGAACTTCTCGCAGTCTAAACTGGTCCAAACCACCTGCATGCGCCGATAATACGTCTAAAGAACCTGTTTTTCTTAGAAACGTGATGTTGTGTCAACAAGAACGAATGTGTTGTTGCAAATATGCTGTCCATTATATAGTAATTTACTAAGAATATTGGACCTCAGTTCAAACACAACATAGATCATCATGTCAGAGATGTATTTGTCTACCCTCGCTGGAGATTTTACTGAAATATCAAGCAATGAGTTTATCAAAATGTTACATTCTGCAGCATGTTATTTTTTCACCTCGGCCTGTCGAACCGGCTAGCTGTACGGAGCTTGCAAAAATCAGATTTGTGAAGACGTTTTTGCAGAAAAATGATGAAAGCAAGCAAACTTTAATGCGATATTTGTATAATGTAGGTTCTGTTACAAGTCTCTCTTGAATGAAATGCGCATGAAGTCACTAGAACATACTGCAATATGAATCAATGTTGTTGAATGTCGCAGCCCATGTGCTGGAAGATAGACAGAAAGATGGACGAGTTGTTTGTTTGTGATTGTTGAAAATATGTGTGTCCATTATTTAGTAATTCATTAGGAATATTGTACCTCATGTCATGTATAACATACGTTATCACATCAGAGATGCATTTTTCCAAACTTGCTGGTTTTTTAGTGTGAAGTAACACATCGATAGGTCTCTAGAATCAAACCAGCAAGTCAACTAAGATTGATCGCTAAATAAATGCTACTATTTGTTCGAACTGCCATATCCATTAAACGGATCAAAAGGGAATTTCAACAAGGATTTCAGTGGTGTATTCCATTTATTTCTAGCTTTGATATTAATCGTGATATTAGCTGCTTTTAATTTGAGATGTTTAGATCGGCGCCATGTTTGTGATTTTGACAGACAGCAAGAGGGGGAAAGCCGGCCAGTATGTAATGTTTAGTTTGCTCGTACTGCGCATTTTTAATGTATGGGCTGTAGAGGTCATAGTTCAAAAGTGACGTCATGGTGTGATTATATAAAAACTGGATTAATAAAAAATAAAGTAAATCACACTGGTTGATTGATTTATTAGTCTACTATACATAGCCCAAAGCCCGGTGAAAGCAAAACATCTTTACCTCACTAGCAAATTGCCCTTTAAGTCTATCCCTGTACAAGTGTTTATTCATGGCATCATTTATGATAAAAGAGTCTTTAAATTTGACATTTTTGGCGAGTGTGAATTCAGTATGGCGAGTGTAAATTGAAAGTCTCTCGCCACACTTGGCGAGTGCTAATCTAGCCGAGTCACATACCCTGCAATTCAATTGAACATAATTTCATTTTGGGACAATTTAAAGGGAGGGGGAACTTAAATTACTCTGTACAGATTTAAAAGCACTCTGATTCACTTTTCACGTATCGATTGTCTGAGAGGGATGTTTGAGCAACTTTCAAAGTTGGTTTGAAACCAATATCACTATCCAATATTTTCTGAGTGAGATTCATGTTGAGAAAAAATCAAAACCGGAGTCAAATTTGACCATATTTCATCAGTTTCATCACCAAAATAAGAAAATTAGCAAATAAAATCAATAATTGAATGATATTAGTGTCCAATCAATGTTTGAAATTTTGACATTGGAATAAGATTATGTTATCAATCCAATCATTATTGAACATATTGTCATATTGCCATTTTCACGATTTTGGGACAATTTGGGGGTCGGGGAAGCTTAAAGAACCCTGTGCAGAAATAAAAGCACTCTGCCACACTTTTCTTGCATTGATTACCTGAAGGGGATGTATGTGCAATTTTTAAAGTTGGTTTGAAACAAATATCATTCAAATTTTTCTGAGTGACATTTATATTAATGTAAAAATTCGAAACCAAAGTAAAATTTGATCATATTTCATTGAGTTCATCACCAAAATAAGAAAACAAAGTGATGAAATCAATAAAATAACGTTTGAAGTTATATACCCTGCTATCTTAAAATTGATACTAAAGATTACATATCTTTAACATTTGTACAGTACTTATGAGTTGATATGTGTTACTGAGATCCTTGAATAAATTTAAGAGGTGTTCCCACACTAATATGCAATTTTTTCAGTTTGCCAGCATTTCCTGCAATGTCGTCTGCTATTTCCATGTCCCAGGCATACCACTGCATGATTTTATGACAGAAGACAAATATGGATTTCAGTTTGGGTTACCCCTTTAAATATGCTAGTTTTTTGGCCCCTGCCTCTCCACTATAATCAATACCAATACAAATACACTACAGTAAAACAGGTTACATAATTATAGTCAGCAAATATCTACATCTCCTTTTTTTTTCTTAATCTTTCTTTTAAAAAAAAAATCAGGCTGCTTTATTTTTTTCTGAACTGAATTCCCAGATTTTTCCCTCAAAGACTTTTTTCTGGCAATTTTCTCAATTTTCCCAGATCTGCGGATACCCTGATTACACTTACAATAGAAAAGGATTGTCTATTGATGCTAGATTTTACTAGATATACCTGAGAATTATTTTTCAAAGGACTTACAGTCACATGTATGGTAGGTGCTCAATTTGATGCCATATCCTTCCTCACAAATGTCACAATTCCAGTTTTTTTCGCAAGTTGCACAGTTCCCAGGACAGGCTGAAAAATGGTAGTTTATGAATGAAACAAGAAAAACAAATAACAGATCGAAAGTGTTCAAAGAACATGACGTCGCTAGAACAACATTGACTTATGGGCAATTAATGGTGTATTCGGAACAACTCGTGAGTTCGTATTTTCGAGTTGACAAGTCGTAGGTACGAGTTGTGGCTATTCGATACTACATGACAACTGGGAAATATGTGTGTTAAAAAAATTGCATGCAGAGTACATAAACCCGGACTTAAACGAATGGTTTAATATACATCTATAAATCTAATTAATTTGGGGGACTTATAGCCTGTTGTTATGAATATATTTTATGAAACTGTCTGTGATATAAGAAGAAGTTATGGGCGCCGCCATTTTGTCAGTCAGTGCGCATGCGCACGAGCATCTCGTAGTGATCCCTTCAGCTCCGAGTTCACAAGTCGTAAACCAGTGTTTGAAATAGTAGGGGGCCAGAGGGCCCTGAGCCCCCAACTTTTGACCAGGGCCCTTAACTTTTAGGACTTGAGGGTCCTGCTGTCCCTTAACTATTTTTGGTGAATATTGGTTAGTTAGAGTGAATTCCATAATTTACCACTTTTTTAAGCTAACATTTCAAACACACATCATGACAGGGCCCTCAACTTATGATCAGGACCCCCAACTATTTAAAGTTAAGGGCCCTGCTATTCCCGAACTTTTCTGACATTTGTAGAGCGCTCTATCCATAAAATGTTCTAAAGCGCTTAAACAATATATGAACAATAAAACAATGATGCTGTCCTAAAACAACAGTTAAAAATACAATTAAATTAATACAATATCAATATGTACGTAAACAAACCGTCATATTCAAATTACAAGTAAAATGCCTCTTTAAATAAAAATGTTTTAAGTTGACGTTTAAAAGAATTAACAGTGTCACAGGTCCTAAAATGAGTGGGCAATTTGTTCCAGAGTCCAGGAGCCGCTACACTGAAGGCACGGTCTCCATATGCCACTGTTTTTGATTTTGGTACCACTAAAATATTGGATGAGGATGACCTTAAACACCTCGAAGGTACATAAGGTGTAATAAGCTCTTTGAGATATGCAGGACCATGATTGTTCATACTCTTAAAACACAGCAATAAGACCTTAAACTTAACACGCTGTTCTATTGGCAACCAGTGGAGCTCAATAAGTGATGGAGTCACATGATCATATTTTTGATGCCACAGATAAGTTTGCATGCTGCATTTTGTACGGACTGTAATTTAGAAGTGAGACTTTTGGGGAGCCAATCAAAAGTGCATTATTCTGATCTAATTTGGAAATCACAAACGCTTGTACAACTGTTTTTAATTGCTTATCGGAGAGGTATTTTTTAATTCTGCTGATTCTGTATAAGTTAAACCAAGCACCCTTACAAGTTGTTGCAACCTGGTTATCTAATTTAAGATGTTGATCTATTTTGGCACCAATGTTTTTTACACACGATGAAGCAGCAACTTTAGTATCTCCCACAGTTACTGCTGTTGTTTTTATTTTCTTAAGATTATGAGCACTACCCAAGATCATAAACTCAGTTTTGTCATCATTAAGCTTGAGGTAGTTATTAGCCATCCACAATCTAACTTCACTGATGCAAAGCTCAAGCTGCTGTAATGCTTCAGCCTCTTGATCAAGATTAAAAGATAGATAAACTTGGGTGTCATCAGCATATAGATGAAATTCTACTCCATGCTTTGTAAATATGTCTGCAACTGGGGAACAGTAGTCACCAAAGAGACCTGGTCCAAGAACTGAGCCTTGGGGCACATTACACTCCAGTAATTGCTCCTTCGATTTACACCCTTGAACCATGACAAACTGTCTCCTGTTTTCCAAATATGATGATACCCAGTTGAGTGTGGAGGATCGTATTCCAAAGCGATCTGATAGTCTCTTTAGAAGCACGTTATGATCAACCGTATCAAATGCAGCACTCATATCTAACAGAACCAAAAAGACACACTTTCCAGTATCTATTGCTCGTAGGATATCATTTTCAATGCGGACTAAGGCTGTTTCTGTAGAGTGGCCTTCACGGTAAGCAGACTGCATCTTAACATAGAGACTATTTTTATTTTTTATGATCTACCAGCCGCTTACTAGCAACTCTCTCAAGGGTCTTAGAGACAAATGGCAGCGTAGATACTGGTCGGAGATTCTTGAAAACCTCAGGATCAAGAAGCAGCTTTTTCAGCAGTGGGATGACAGCAGCAATTTTATAGCAGGCTGGCACTTTAGCATTTTCAAATGAAAGGTTTATGATTTTTGTTATAATTGGGAGAAGGGCAGGTAAGCATTTTTTCAAAATACTTGTTGGCAACGGGTCAAGGCAGCATGTTTTTGATGAAGATTTCATGATAATCTTTCTTACTTCATCCTCAGTTGTGGGCTCAAAGGAGGTAAGATAACCAGTTTCATCTACCAGACAATTTTCAATATTGTGATAGTTACCCACTTGTGTCTGGATGTTTTCAAGGTGAGTTCTAATTTTCTTAATTTTGTCAATAAAAAAATGGGAAATTTCCTCACAAAGGATTTGTGGATGATCAGACTTTGGTAGCATCGGTGATTTGTTATTCAACAATATATTTACACATTCAAATAAAGATTTTTGTGAATCTGGCGAGGAGTCTATTCTATCTCTATAATAGCTATTCTTAGCTATATCAATTAATGTAATGACATTCTCATTTGCAGCAGCAAACATCTGCTTATGGACCGTAAGACCTGACTGTCGCCATTTTCTCTCTGCTTTTCTCCTTTGTCTACGTGCTGCAGCAATTTCATCTGAATACCACGGGGCAGCTGGATGGACAGTTATCACCTTCGTTTTGAGAGGAGCATGTTTGTTTATAAGGTCAGAAAGTACACTATTGTATGCACTGGCTAACTCATCTACAGGTTATATTAAAGTGATCGAAAAAGTGTGTCAATTACATTGAGATTACCAAGTGATTGATGAGCACGTGATATAACCAGATCTAACATGTTACCACTGCGATGAGTAGCCTGGTTGACATGTTGAGTCAAATCAAAAGAGTCAATCAGTTATTAGATACATAATGAAATGATGTATACTTTACAATTATGAACTTTATGAATTTGAGGAGAAAACCTCAGAATGAATTTACAGCAGTGATCAATATCCAGCGAAATATATTGCTCTGTGTGTTGCAATGGTACTAATAACAGATAATAATCAATAATAGCTTCAAAGCCCACTCGGAGGCCACAGCCCCAAAAACACAGTAGTCTATGAAAAATCAATAAGTCTAAAATGAACAAAATATATGTGAGAAAAACGCTACAAAAAACTGATACAGTCCCGTTGTTTCTTAAAATACACTCTTACATTTTGATACTGCCCCTACATATTATATACTGCTGGAAACGTCGGCGTTTACACTTTCAGATTGTGGTTTTACATATTGATTTTTCTTAAGTACCAACAACTCATGGTTCTGCGAACTTAGGCACCAGTAAAAATCACTCCCCCGAACGTTCTCAATGTTTGGTGTTAAAATGCAAAAATGCGTCCATCATCGAGACACATCTTCGAAAGGGTCTTAATCGTAAGTTTAACCTCTTGTCTACAACATATCAAAATATTAATGTTTTTGGTCGGTGCGCATGGTCCGAAAAAAGCAAAAAGACATTTTGTAACTTTGATCATTTCTAACAGCTCCCTCCATTTAAACACAGTATAAGAAAGTTGATCTAGATAACTTCCGGTACTAGTCGCATGAATAACAAACTTAATCGGCATGGACACATTTTGTTAGTACAAGATAGCTCTTTAAAAACGTTTTTTCATGTAGGATGGCATTTCAGAATATTAAGATTCGAGTGCACAAGCATAGTATTTTGTTAACAAACTTTGGCTAAAAAGTGCATTTTGCGAGAGATAACAAGCCGAGCGCACCTGCCACTTCCAGGAAAAGGCCGAACTTCAAAGAGATAGCATGATGCTGCCAGCGTAACTGTGTAAGGACTAACGTAAAATACTGGAGAAAACCTGATCTTAAAATATCATTACATGGGTATAGAGTGGTCTCGGCCTGAAGCTCAATAATCAACATTACTTACCACTTTGCAATGATATACGTGTACAATAAAAGCTTATTGGAAATCTTTCATAAATTGGAAAGCCCACGTTAATCAGAAAGTGCCTAAAGTTTATCACTTCGGTGTCACCTCATACCTCATAGTCAGAGATGATTTTATGAAATGGAAAACGTGGGCCAAAAGCCCCCCCAGAAATAAAGAAAGGGGCCCTCACAAGAAAGGGCAGGAAGGCGCATTGAACAGCCTTTTTACTCACGTTACATGTGCTATACAACTTAGCATTGTATTGTAAATAAATAATAACATTACATTTTATGAAATTTTTTCTTCAATAAAATGTAGCTCAAAGAGGAATTATGAATTCCATGCTGAGGAAATCATGAAGTCAATATATTAAGCTTATTAAAATATAAAATAAATGATTGACATCACATATGTAAAAATACAAATGACACAGTAAAGAAATTATTAGCAAATACAATCAAGTAATTGACCCTCGCTTCATTGCCATTTTGACAGCTGCGTGTGATAGCAGTATCCAATAAATATTCAAACTTTATTTACATTGATAAGGTTTCTTCAGCAATAACTTAGATACAGAACATAAGTAAGAACCTGTTAGGATATCCGACTACAGCTATTTTGCCAGCATGTAGTATACAAGCTTTTTAAGCCTTTTTCCAATAAAAAAATTCTACTTTCGTTTTCATGATCAGCCATCTACTGGTGAAATTGTGAATTTCGCCACTAGCATCTATAAATAGCCGTCTGGTGACTCCGTTCACTTCATCAACCAGCATAGCAAGCGGGTGTGGTAGAGACTATTTCGCCACTAAAGATATTAACAGTGGTTTTATGTGGTGAAAACTGGTGGTGAAACATTCATAACTACAATTACAACCAAAAGTGCAAAAACCGAGTATGCCAAAATCTGGTGCATGACTTTGTTAGTAGAAGTTATCGTGTTATGAAATCCGATGTGCCACTTGACAGTGGTTGACAGGTGAGACAAAATGGTGGACAGATGTTTGAAAAGTTCAATTTATTATAGTCTAATTTGTGTGAAAGGCCCTTCTAATGGATAAAAATGAGTTTCCTTCACTTAGTTTGTGTCAAACATAACGCACTGGGTTATGGAATTTTCGTTTTCAGGCTGTATAATGCCGGAAAACACAAAAAACGCACTATAAAATCACCTCTGCAGTTGTGTAAGGTTTGAACGAAATCTGTTCAACGGTAAATGTAATGTTATGTAATATATTTGCTAGTGTAAGACCACAAGTAATTACTGGTCTAAGACCGATATGATGCGGGCTTTTTATAATGTACTTACTGACTTGATGGGATGACATCGCATGTTTTATGAAGAACACTTATGAACACTAATAAACGTTATTCAACATCTTTCTCCGTTCGTCGACCAATAACTTTACATGGTGGCAGCGTTCGTCGAACCAAGCAAAGAGAATTTTATTTGTGTTAAAGACCAAGAAACCGAAGTACTTACCAACCACCATATTATCGTCCACATACCGGCATACCGGCCGTTCACACACGCAAAATGACTACAAAAATGCCAGAACTGGATTGGAAACATGAACCGTTGTCTGAATCCTTCAAGGCTTTCAAGGCCAGGATGGAGTTGTACCTAGAAGACACCGAGGTGAAGGACGAAGCAAAACAGGCAACAAAAATTAAAATTGCCGTTGGCGATGAAGGTATGCGAAGGCTTTTATCTTCAGGACTCACCACAGCACAGCTAAAAGTACCTACGAACATATGGAATCTACTTGAAAAACAACTGGACGCCAGTGTAAAAATCAACTTGCGGGTGCATAGACTAGAACTGTCACACATGCTACAAAAACCTGAGGAAAACATCACAGACTATATTTCCCGGTAGCGTGAGAAAGCCGACAAATGCGAATTCAGCAAAGACAAGGTAAATGAACGTTTGATTGAGATGATAATTCTGTCTACACGTTTTGAGGACCTACGGAAAGAACTCTTAGCTAAACCTAAAGGCCACTCAATAACAGATGTCCTACAAAAAGGACGAGAATATGAAGCCATTAAAACATCCCAAGCCACACTGAAAACACTCGGAAGTACAACACCAACTAATGTAGATACAGTTCAGAAAGGGATACCATGTGGCAACTGTGGCTTACGCCATGCCCCTAGGAAATGTCCAGCATATGAGTCTGTCTGTGGGGCATGCTCTTCCAGAGGCCATTGGAAGAAAATGTGCAGGAAAACGAAAGGTGGCACACAAACAAATGAATCCACAGAGTAAAAAATGAAGGTACAAATGTTGATGAAGTGCAAGACTACGAGAATGATGACTGCTATTATCTAGAGACAGTAACAGAAACAACTAGATAGTGTAGAAACCTACCTAAATTTAGCAAACTAACGCTTTTATTCCGAAGAATCAATTTCTTAGAATTATATGTAGAGGACATTTTCTATAAGGTGAAAGAAACTTTTTTTAATCAGCCATAACCAAATTTCTAGATAAAGAAATCCATAATTTTATACTGGACACAGTAAATCTTCCATGTCCTGAACTTATGTGTGTCCAATTAATACAAATATCACATTCAACCTGCAACGTGATAGGCTGCTTCTTACTGGCCTTTTGCATTTGGTGCATAGATCTAAATCCATATTAAAATCAATTGTTAATTACAATAAAATTTTCATCAAAATTATTAATTTCTGTTAACAATATACATAAAAGTAAGATAAAATAATTAACCAATTTACATGCTAATAATTTATTCAACTTTATGTACACTAGATGACATAACTACCAGTGAAGAAAATTACTGTAATGTTTTATTTGGTTGCACTTGTAAGTTTTTGTATTTATTTCAATTCAGTTGAGTGTTTTCGGTTTTTAAAATTTAATATATACACAGAGAACGATTCTTTGTTGTTTTATAATTTTGACATATTTTCATGTCAATAAGAAAAATGTTTAGTATTTCTTCATTTGTTTAATTTCTGAATGAATTTTTACTTTTTGAGAATTTGTATCATTAAAATTATTAATTTCTGTTAACAATATACAAAAAAGTAAGATAAACTAATGAACTAATTTTACATGTCAATAATTTATTTAACTTTTATGTACACTAGATGACATAACTTTAAAAATTATCTAATTAAAATAAGTCAAAATTGTTATTCGGACCTATACTGTACAAAGTAGAACAGAACTAATAGCCCAGAATCCAGACGACCACAAGAAATAAAAAATAATGCCAAGTGAGGAGTATGTATGTTTATCCTTCAAGATATAAACTATGAAATACTAGAAACAAAAGTTTCAAAAGATATGAAGTGTATTGGCATTAAATCCCAAATAACAAAAGCAAAAGATATGAAGTGCATTGGCATTAAAATCCCAAATGTGAATATGACAATAATCAATGTTTACAAGCAGCCAAAATCAATTGTTCACTTTATTACACATGATAATACTTTTAGAAAGCGTGTGCAGACAGACAGAACAATTGTCCTAGCCCCCCCCCGAACTATTTTGTCTTTCAAGTTTTTATTTTGCTGTAATTTATTAATCACTAGCAGAGTGCAGAAAATGCAATCACATTTACAAAAAAATTTGGGGCACCCCCGGCCCCCCCACACAGAAGGTGGGTGTCCCCATCCCCTCACCTCCTCTTATGTATGTTAAGAACTTGAAAGACAAAGACCTAAAATAGTTCAATGTCCAATAAGAATCATGAGGACAACAATATTTTGGGATAGGTCTAATAAGATTTAGAAGATGGGTTTGACAGAATGATACAATAACAGGAATCCCACTAACTAGATGTTTCAAGGTGATTATGCCCCTGTTAATTTTGCTGTAATTTATTCACTAGATTGCAGAAAAATGCATCACATTTTCAAAAATTTTGGGATAGCCCAACCTCCCCCTTTAAAAAAGTGTGTGAAAAATTGACAGCCTCCCTCCAAACATTGTGCTTCTAGGGAGGCTACATGTGGCACACACAGCATCATTTGTGTGGATAGGACATCAGGTACGCAGGTGACTAACCCTAGCCCCTATGTGCAGCTGATTTAATACCCTGTATACCATAAAAGAGACACCTAGGAACGAATGTACGCCAAGTGTATATAACGGGCTACCTTAGCCCTCGTGAGGTAGTGAAGTAATTCCCTGTCTGATAGGTGCGAGTCCGGGTTAAGGGCTGAAATAGCCTTTACCCCAACCAGTCAAAGTATGATGATGGGTCTTATCATAGGGTATGTAAATATTTACATCTAGGAATATCTGAAAGCTCTCAAATTCTGTCATTACCAACAAAGGAAAAGTCACTCATGTGTTAAAATCGCATTTATTATCGCTTCTCAGCCATAAGGGCAAGGGGCAAGTAAGTAAGTAAGTAAAACTTTATTAATCACTATTCGTGAAACTTGTCATGGGAGGTACGTACAGTTGAAAAAACAAGTAACTATAACAATACATAACATTTAAGTAACAATAAATAACAATACAGACTAGACAATAAATACAAATACGGACGGATACAGTTGATAATACTGACAAGAAAGTTATATACTTTCATACAATGCAATACATGAAAAGGAACTTATGTGGAGAGATTGTGAGCAACGAATTATGAGAGAACCTAAAGAGTTTTTTTAAATATTGGTTCTTGATGGAATTGAACGAATCTTCTAAATCGAAGGCAGATATGAAATTTGTAATGTAATGGGTGGTTGTTATTTTCCATCTTCTTCGTTAATTCTAGAGTCAAGGCAATTAATATAAAGATCGACAGGTTAGTTGTTATACATCCTAATTTTTGGAAATAAAAATTTTTTTTAATTTTTTTTTAAAAAGTTTATCCCATTGGGGGAAAAAAAAAAGTTTGTTAAAAAAATTTTAAACCCCCAAAAAAATTTATTTTTTGGGGCCCCCAATTTTTTAATTTTCTTATTTTTTTTAAAGGATAATTTAAAAACTTTGCACAAAAATTTTTTAAATAATAACATTTCCCCTTTTTTTTTAGGGGGAAAAATTTAAATTAGTTTGCACCCCACCAA
>JAGTTF010003605.1:25504-36504 GCA_019095985.1 Streblospio benedicti | reverse complement strand
GACTGTGAGTTTTTAGAAGACCGTTATTAGTTATTGTAGTGTTCATCGGTAGAATCAGTGGTGTGAATAAGAATAATGCATATTTTAAGTTGTTTAGAAGTAAACGTAATGTATTGAATAGCTTGAAATATCTGTTTCACAAGGTCTTAATTCTTGATGGTTGTTATCATTATCATTATTATTATTGTATAATGTATTGATGAGTTACTAATTTAGTTCAAGTTTCTATGTACATGTATATTCAGTTAGTGTTAGTCGCTGTTTGCTTATTATGAAAACAAGTTTCATTGGGCGGGGTGTGACAGCTCCTGTCTAACAAATATATGAAACCCACTGTAGATCTTCCTAGTACAAGTGTTGTATAATTGATTATATTTATTGATCTCATGCTGTCATGAATGCAGAGCTAGTACATTGAGTAGTTTATTCAGTACTGTTGAAATTGCCACGTGTGCAAACTGTATTGTGACCTAGGATGGCTAGTAAAAGTCGGTATGTAAATTATATCATTTCGTGTTTGTATTGTTAATGTAGTTAGTTGGATTACTTATAATTTGCTTGTTTAATAGTTCTTCTTCCATCTATTGTTAAAGATGATTGTTGTAAACTGTGTGTTTCAGTTGACGGCTTGAAAACTATCTTCGAATGTTACGAAAAATAAAGATATCAGAACAAAGCCCGTTCTTCCTTAATCCAGAAAATAGTCACGGGGGGGTGAGGCAGAGATGATGTCACTTACGAGGAGGGGGGGGGGGTGCTGCAAAAATGACGAAAGGTGACAAGTGTGGGGGTGCGGTAAAAAGGCCAAAAGTGTGGTAAAGTTATTTGAGAACAGTCCCTTAGGGGGAAATCGCTCCATGTGTGAAAATCAAAAATCGCCATTAACGTTTATGAAAATCAAAGATTTTTGTGTAGTAGACTCCCGGAGTGGACTATTAAAAGTTTTTAATGTGTAATTAATTCAGTTTTTGTTTGACCTTATTTTGTCCTTCGAATCAAATGGTAGAACACCATCTATATAAATCTAGAAGTTTGTTCATATATGAGCTACATATTGCTATGATACATCTATTTTCTTCCGTGGCCGAGTAAATAGGGAGTTGGACTCGTGACCAGAAGGTCGTGGGTTCGATTCCCCGGTCGGGTCTGATGGTAGGTGTTGAGCAAACCTATCTCTAACAGGTTGCACACTGCTCCGTGGTACCTACACGTTAAATAGGTACAGGTCAGGCGAGTGAACGCTAATGTGAGTGATTAGCACGCCTGCGCTACGGTTGCGATGTGCTGTATACCCCGGAGAGTTGAGAAGGATATAGTGTGAAAAGGATGCCAATGACCTGGTGTAAATATGTAAAAGTCGCTAGAGCACGATGACAGTGAATTGCGACTATAAACAAACACATTTACATTTACATTTATTTTATGTTTTTGTATACAAGAAAGTAATTTTTGACATGCCAGCCGTACAATAGTGCGCTATGATTGAGAGCATAGAGCGATGAGTTCATGACCAGAGGTCTGGGGTGCGAGTCCTCCTGGGTTATGAGTTCGAGAATCCTGGGGCTATTGACTGTAAATCGGCGGACAATGCAAAAGAGTCTAGTATGTCATTTTTGTGAAATTGAACGATTGAGAGGCAATTGTCCCTGATGGTCTTTACTTGTCCCACAACCAGGCCTTCTCGCTGCTTCTCGTGTTTAACCTGCGCCCATACATCCTATATAAATCTTCAACTCGTCTTATGACGTCCAGAGTTTCATCTTTTAATTGTCTTTAGTCGTCTTCACGACTCGTCTCTCTGTCAGGTCTCATGTCTGATCAGACGCCATTAGGTGGGAATAGTGGGGACAAGTCGAAACGTGAGGGCACCTGACCAGAGATGATTCGGGACGATTGAGACGATATGGCGGGATTGCGATCGGTGATGGATTGACAATCCCTTCTCATCCCATTTGTCTTTATTAAATTTCATGTTTGAAGTTGTGCGAAAGATTGAAAATCGTGAGAAATTGACGAGATGAGTATTGGTGATTTGAATAAAATCACACACGGCCATAATATCTTTTGCTCTAGTGAAACCTGAAAACACAGCCTTGTGTGGCCCAAGTAGGGACAAGTACTGGCGAGCGGTCGATTTTTCTTCAAAAGTCGCAACCAGGAAGAATCACCACTATGTTAATGAGCGGTGAAATGGGGGGGTATGGCAATGGCACACTGCATCAAATAAAAGTTTGACAACTCTTTGATATTGTTATCCATATTGAATTGGCCATGAGTAAGTCCCATGTACAATTGTTCCATAACTGTGTGGTTAATCTGATTAAGGTGTCCATTGGTTGATCTTTTCCCACAATGCAATCAAGTTACTCAAGAAGTACTACATAACGCTGCGTTGTCAGCACACTTATCATTGTCAGTCTCTATTTACAATCATTGTATTCTATATACAAATACAAGAATTTGCCTAATATTAAAATCTAAAGGAGTAAGTAAACAGTCATGCCAACTCCCAAGTTATCAGATTATTATTATATTATATTAAGTTCGTGAAATTATATCAAGTTAGTTAAAATCACTCTATTTAAAAAAACTGACATTGGATTTTGACGTTGCAAAAATGCAACATGACCCTTCGTCAAATTATCCAAGTATCTACATGTATTATCTCATTATTTGGATTTATTCATAAATGATGACATTGATATCAAATCTGAGAGTCCACTTGGTTTGCAACTTTTGGGTGGCAAATTTTCACTGGTTGTATCATGTTGCTGGACCATCAGGCCAAATGATTCCGCTTGTTGGCATTGAATCGGTGGTGGCCAAAGTGTTCAAATCAGCATTTGAAGCGTTATCTTGATACGTAAAAATTAAAAACAATGATATACCACAATTTGGCTGTTAAAGCCTTAATCACTTCATTAAACATGCAAATGATGGTCCATGTCCTATCCCAATAGGTGTCTTAGAATGACCATTGAGTTAAAATTGCCTCTTAATACCACAATAATGAAATATTTAGCTTAATTTCGAGATTTGTTGAGAAAATTTCTTCAGTTTGAAAATATACCAATATTTGCTTGGAGTCTAATTTCAACACTAATGGTTGGATTATGTTTTTATTAGGCCAAAAGTGTCTCTATATACTCTATTTGATATTTCTGAAAGGAAATGTCATTACCTTGATTCGTTTTCATACAGCGGGATGTCAAATAAAAATGCATCTGCCCTACCCCTAAATGACGTTTGACTGAAAAATTCAAATATTTAAGATCATGACCCCAATTGAGACCAAGTGTATGATGATTTTAAATACTTATTGCCTTTTTTTCTTGCCTGGTTTTCACTGAATAGGTTATCCATATAATTCTATAACATTTTGACCTGGTGCAACCTTCACTGGGTTTGAAAAATCCAAGATGGCCGCCATCGAATCGAACAAATTCTTAATTTTACTGCAATGTTTCTACTATTTGTGATAGAATGATGATTTTGTTGTCTAGAGGTATGTTTCTTGAAAAGCTAATGGAAACAAATGTATGTAAATTACATTGACCATTCTAATCCTTGTTAAATCCAATATGGCTGCCAACAGCATAATAATAATAATGTCATATAACATAGCATGTTCATTGTCATCGCTTATTTTGTTGCAATATCAGTAAAGCTTGAATATACATAGACAAATTGGGGGGGGGAGGGGGAGGGGGTATAAGGGTTGCCAATCTCCCATCTCCCAATTTTTTTTTGCCTCGTTCTCTCATCTCCCAAATTGTTCTTGCCTCTCTCCCATCTCCCACTTATTTCAGCCATCTCACACTTTTAATGTTATTTGTCTAAATTCAAAAATTACAACAGCATCATTTAATTGCCTCCTCTGTTTTAATCCTATGGCTACATCAACCTTGATTGCCTGCTCCTTCCCCTTTCTCTGAGACATGGCACCATTTTGAAAAGAACATGACAGTTACAACCTTCACTTTGTTTAAATCAATACTATACATTGCTTTTAGTAAGATATTGTCTTGAACATTAACGTGCACAGCACAATTCAGTTTTGAATAATCTTGTATTCTGAATGTTGGTGTCTCTTTAAAAGCTAGAAGTCTTAGGCCTGGTGGTGGGACGTCAGAGTGTATGATGCTGTCAATGAGAAGAGAGCTGGTTTAAAACATTTCAAGGCCTTGATCAAAGTTAGTAAGTCACATGAAGCCAATATCACTATGCTGAAGCAAAGCATAATGCATAACGTGTTGTTTGGGTGCTAAGTTGGAAGCTGAGAAGGAAGTGACATCTCTCCTAACGACTACTCAAGTGTTTAAGAGAACTCTCACTCAGTGATACGGAAAAGATGAAGGCATAGGTTTAGTACTATGCAAGATTGCTCAATGTTGGTTTGCTTTGTGATCTCCTCCTAGTGATTGGCCAATCTTTTCCAGTTATTGTAAAATGAATTTGCAAGGCTCTCAGGAAGATGAAATCTTGTAGAGCTGCTGGTTCTTCAGGGCATCATAGCGGAAATGCTAAAAAGCTACAGGGAAGGAGGGTGTGGCACTGAAGCTGGCTGTGTCTTTTCTTATGGCTCAATTCCAAGGGATTGGGAGGAGAGTTTCATCCTGAATCTCTACAAATGTAAGGGAGAAGCTCTTGACCTTGACAACTACCGTGGGCTCAAGCTCACCAGCCAAGTAATGACGTTGCTTGAGAGGGTGATGGACTCTTTCATATGTCATATGGTCGATATTAATGCGATGCAGTTCAAATTTGTCCCGAATCAAGGCACGACTGATGCCATCTTCACAGTGCGCAAAGTACAAGAGAAGTACCTAGTTTCCAACAAACCACTCTATTTTGTGTTTGTCGATCAGGAGAAAGCTTTTTGTCCGTGTACCAAGAAAAGTTCTGTGGTGGGCACTGCTGAGTGTAGGGTGAAGGAATGGGCTGTTTTGTGTAATTCAGGGCATGTATTCCAATGCCAGAAGTTGAGTGATATTTAACGAGCAGCACAGTGAAAAGTTAGGAGAGGGGGTCAGTTTGAATCAGGACTTTGTCCTTAGCCCTCCGCTACTATATAGAATATATGTATCTATAATTATCATCGTACCAGAGGCCTTATCATGTGAGTTCCGTTCTGGGTGTGCCTTGGGAGGTACTACACTGCCTGGTGGTCATAGTTGACTCAAACGATGAGTATATTGCAAAGCTGAAAGGACACCATTGAGTAAAAAGGTCTTAGAGTCAACATGACGATTAACATAATGGTGCCTGATGTTGCACTTGACGTTCTCAAGGACTCTGACAAGTGCCCATGTGCCGCAGTGGTGTAGGAGTTAACACCATTGTGTGCTCTCAGTGCAAGATTTGGGTGCACAGACTATGCATGTCTAAGATGTCAGGGTAAAGCTTGTCCCATTGATGGTAGACCAGTTATCCAAGTTGAAGGGGATGGTTCCATGCTTGATGATGTAGTGTCCAATTTATGCTCTCGCGGAGGTATTTTATGCTCAGGAGGAGGATGCAAACTTGCTTTCAGCACCAGATGCAATACTGTGGTGTATTGGTTCGAAACCTATATATGTATATTACTCTCGAACGTTACAGGTTAGAATCTCATGCATGTATTTGTCATTAAATAAATCGTTAGTTATACTACCGCGTGCTTACTAAATATTCAATTGATAATTATCAAAATACATAAAAGTGGCGACGAGGATTAAACTGAAAATTAAACCATGGCAACTGGACAGATTGGAAGGATTGATTCCTTCAATATGGTCTCAAGAATGCCGCAATCCAAAAAACAATTACTGACACATGAAGAGCTGACATTTCAACAAGCTTGTAAGAAAGCTCTAGCCATTGAAAGTGCCATCAATGATGCCACTGAATTTAATACATCGACAAGTACAAGTGTAAATGCTGTAAATCAATCTAATTCTAAGTCAAAGGCATACAAAAACAAATGCAAGCATTGTGGTCGCTCAATCATGCCGAAAAAGATTGTTTCTTCCGTGACAAGTCCTGTAATAAATGTGGAAAAAAGGGCCATATTGCTCCTGTTTGCTGGGGGAGAAGTCTCTTCAGAAGAAAGGTGAATGTCCGGCAATAACTACCAATGATAGCGATTCGGAGGACTCAAACTGCTCTAATAGTTTGTATGCGGTTGACAGTGAAAGAATGAGCCAATTTGGGTAGATGTGAACATGAATAAGATAAAGATTGCAATGCAATTGGACACAGGATCGTCAGTATCGATAATTAATGAGCATGTATACAGGGATAAGTTCAATAACATTCCCTTGAGTGATTCTAAATCAATTTTGAAAACCTACACAAAAGAAAGAATAACTGTGCTTGGTACAATAATTGTGGACATCACAATATCATCATATCATCAGCAAAATATGGAACTATATGTGGTGTCTGGTGATGGTCCAGCCCTGCTTGGACGGGACTGGTGTCCAAGATCAGTTTTAAAGTCAATTAATTCTATCAGGGCTGATATTGATCTAAATACAATATTACATAATCATCGTGAACATTTTAGTGATGGTATTGGGAAATTCAATAAGTATCAAGTCAACTTACGCATAGAAAAAAAAATTTAGTTCCAGTGTTTCACAAACACCGACCCATTCCTTACTCAATTCGCAATAAAGTAGAAGATTCGCTAAATGAGATGGAGAAAAATGAATTGTAATCATTAAGGTACAACATAGTGAATGGGGTACTCCCATAGTGCCAGTTCCTAAAGTTGATGGTTCAGTGCGAGTTTGTGGAATTTCAAAATAACTGTTAATCCTAATTTGAAAATGGATCATTATCCTATTCCAAAAATTGAAAGATATGTTAGCTAAATTAGGGGTGGTGTAAAGTTTACTAAAATTTATCTTGCTAATGCCTATTTACAATTGGAATTAGATGACCAAAGATAAAGAATACCCTGACAATTAGTAAAGGGTCTATACCAGTATTTTTGATTGGGATTACCTGTGCGCCGGCAATTTTCAAAAGATGCATGAATTTTCAACCCAGTCAGCTTTTGCACGTACATGAAATCCAGTCGTTGCGTGCTCTCTTTTTCTGGAAACCTGGATCTACCAGTGGAAACTAATAATTGTTATTTTTTGTCTATCTACATTTTATTGAACTTATTATACACGTATACACACAACAATAATTTTGCTTTCTGTCTTACATTGATTAACCATCGATAATATATTATATATGTGTAATACCATAAATTAGTTAATTCACACTTTTTGATGATATAAAATGTACACGTACATGTCAAATAAATCACATTTTTATATAGAATGCGGTAGATAAATATCAAATTCACTCACATTGGAAATCAGATTCACACAGGTAAATCCTTGTCTATGATGGGTAATAATAAATGACAATCTAATGCAGGTATTTACAATAGAAAAATTATTAGTATAGCCTACTACTTACAATTACATACACTCACACACAGTATTACTGACATTTTAAAACGACAATTACTGCATAATTGCATGGTAACATTATCAATTTGTTAAAACATTCATGTAGACGTCGATGACGGCAGTGACTACCATAGAATAATTCGTCGACAATTTCAAAAAGATTGATTTTAATAACCATGATGTAATATATTAGTTGTGAAACAAACCCATTTTAATTCAAACTTACTGGTTGAATGTTGAAATAGGCTAGGGTATTTCTCTTTTTCATCTTTCCGTCCTGTCATCATGTGTGAATTTCTCATTCGAATCTGAAGAACTACTGATAGGTCATTAGAAAATATTTAGATATTCAGTTTGAATTAAAGGCGGATTTATCTTACAATTAGACATGTGGCACACTGCATTAAACGAAAGTTTGAAAACTCATTCCATTTTAACTGTCCTGGAGTAGGTCCCATTTGCAATTGTTAATCTGATTAATATCTCCATTGGTTGATGCACAACGCAATCAGAGTTACTCAAAAACTATAATCCTAATAAACATGGTACACATCACTGTCAATCTCTATTTACAATCATTGTATTCTATGTACAATTCCACCCGAACAAATGAAGTTGGAGTTCTCATGTTGAAATTTAAAGGAGTGAAGAAAACCATGCTATGTAAAATTTCAAACTATCAGATTATCACATTGAGTTTGTGAAAAAAAACTTCTATATAGTATTCTATTATCTTACATATTATTATTTGGAGTTACACATGATTTATAACATTGATGTAAAATATGTATATCCAACTGTATGTGATGTGCTTTGAGGATTCATGGTAGTTTGGGCTTGTAAATTCTCCAGCCCAGACTTACGGATTTGGTGCCCATGACTGGCCAGCCCTTGCATGTTGATGTGGCAGGGTTGTAGCCCATGACTGCCATGTCACACTTTACGCCTACCTGTAAAAACAAATCCCTATAATTCTAGAATAAAGAAAATAAAGTACACATATAAGCATCACTCCATTATGACGTTTGTATCAAGTACAATCCATTTTTAGAAGCAAACCCGCAGATTTGTGTGACGGCTGTTCAAAGACATTAGTTAATTTCACAAAGTTAAAATTGATAAAACATTAATCAAGAAAGACAGAAACACATAATTAAACCATTAACCTTAAATGATATTCAACAAATGGATCACGTGGTGAGATCTCATTGGTTACAGGCCTTTGGTCGAGTGGCGCCGTCTCTGTGAAGTATCGTGAGAAAAAGTTGTCTCAAGTGCATGTCTATGAGATAGGTCTCTACTTAAGTTTAAACTCAAACTGCAAGGTTGCAATAAATTTTGGAAAGAACCAAGGACATCTCTTACAGGTGTCATAAAATGGTTAATTTGCTAATCTGCAGCGTGATTTTTGTTGAATAGAAAACCTATCGAAATGATGAAAGTGGCAGTCATGTCTTTGCGCGTGTTATTCATGTCTTTCGCTACTCCAGCTAGACGAATCTGAAATCAGCCACCAGCTGCTGCATGCTGACACGCAGCAAAAACAAGACTGTGTTCACAATTTTATTGTAGTCGGTCCTGGGTGTGGGGTGTGAAATGTACCCAGTTACACAGAAATTCTAGATATCTATATATGCCTGTCCTGTTCAAATGATATTGGAAGATATTGACTCACCCTAATGCAATCTGTAGGAGTGACTGGTGCAAGGTCCAGACTTGGAGGTGATTCTGGCAGAACGTCCATTTCCTGTACTGTCCAGGTGGCGCATTGCTCAATAGTAGTAGTGCATTTCAGAGATGGAATTTGTACAGTTGGTAATGGACCTCCAACAGTCATAGTCGGTTGCGAAGTAGTCATTGGTTCATTAGTTGTTGTTTTGAAGTCAATTGGTTGGTGTTTTGGTAGTGGTTAGGTGGTTGTGTAGTCGGTGGTTCAGTAGTCAGTTGGTTGGTGGTTGGTGGTTTGGTAGTTGGTGGTTCAGTAGTCAGTTGGTTGGTGGTTGGTGGTTGTGTAGTCGGTGGTTCAGTAGTCAGTTGTTTGGTGGTTGGTGGTTCGGTAGTTGCTGGTTCAGTAGTCAGTTGTTTGGTGGTTGGTGGTTCGGTAGTTGGTGGTTCAGTAGTCAGTTGTTTGGTGGTTGGTGGTTGTGTAGTCGGTGGTTCAGTAGTCAGTTGTTTGGTGGTTGGTGGTTCGGTAGTTGCTGGTTCAGTAGTCAGTTGTTCAGTAGTTGGTGGTTCGCTAGTCACTTGTTTGATAGTCGATGGCTCTGCTTCTGAAATTGAATATATGTGAAAAATTAACAGCAGCCATACTAACGCTCATCTTATTGTCAATTTGAAATTGCCTCAAATATAGGTATTTGACACAAATAAAAGTTGGTGCCAAAAATCCTACACAATAATCGTGTGTAATAACAAATTTCTTCTTACATGTAATATTGATGTACCATTAATATTATAAGTGCCCTCCTCAATTAGAATGGCACACAAGGAATCGAACATGTTAAGACACTTTTTCCGCCCTCGTTCAACCTACACAAGTATAATGAAATTTCCCAAACCTGGACCAGCTCCGACGGTGCTAAGCAATATATTAGTGTATTTTATATTAATCATACCTGTGGTAGCTGCCTTTGTTGTAGCTGCAGCTCCAGTGTAAGTGGTGAGTTGAACAATTTCTTCAGTGGCTCCTTAAATAACGTGAGAAGAAATTATTAATCACTATGAATATGTATGATACGCCACACGAACTCACCCAATAAAATATTTCATGTTAACAACTCAACCGGTTTTGTCTATAGATAGCATATACCTTAAATAACAGAATTATAAATTATGTTTCTGAATATGAATTCACAATAAAACTTTTACCTTGCTCCGCTTTCTGGCAGACGTAATTTTTTGCGTCATTGTTACAACAGTCTTGAGTAGAACTGCATCCTGTGTTTGCCCACTCACTTTCTGACGATGACAAGAATGGCCATTTAAACACGTATCCACATATTCCTTCTGCATTGGTATTGCGAGAGGTGGCATCTTTCCATTTATCAATAGCACCATAAGGTGTGCCGTCTGACCACCTCCATCCTGACCCTGTTCCTTCCAATCCAAGCCAAATTACAGTGCTGTGTCTATAACATAATATATCAAAGATTGTATTCTACTCATTCATTCATATAGAATCTTGGCACCCCTTTCATGTCGTGTTTAGCAGTGCAGTAGCCCGCTCGCCCACCCCCAACCCTTTAATTGGTCACTTGCTTTATTTTAGTGATGTTATGTAGACAGTCTTCAAAACATGCAGTTAAAACTCTTCTGGGACTGGAAAATGGCTTAGAATCACATACATTGAGGTCGTAAATACATTATTACTGTCGCATAGTCTCATCAAGTGTTTTAAATAGTAAAAATGATGTTTCCACTATGTATTCCTCACATACTAAACGTTGTAAAAATGGAATGAACATTCTTTGCTGTCAGACTGGGGCTTTAGAATGCCCACTCCCGGCCATTTCCGTACAACACTGCAGCTCCTGCTAAACAATTTACAAA
>JAGTTF010003605.1:6184-25404 GCA_019095985.1 Streblospio benedicti | reverse complement strand
TTTAGAAGAATAAAAGAAACTTTGGATATATAAAATCAAAGGGAAAAAAAGTTGGAATGGGGGTGTTTTAAGCCATTTTGGGGTTTTTTACCATAGATAAAAAGAAACTTTGTTGCTCATAATGGTTCACATACCTAAATTTTCATTCAAAACAAAGTAGCAAAATAATCCTAAGTAATGAAGAACTCAACTGTTTCTTATGTGATTTTGCTACCTATTTCCAAACACCATGTGCTTTTAATGATTCATTGTAATAATACGTATCATAATGGATAAAAATAAAAATAAAATAAAACATTATATCAGCAATTAAAAATTATATCCACAAAATCACAAAAGTGACATCCAGAAGAAGGCTTAATTGAGTTGTGGAAGAAGGTAAAAAGAGGTGAGAAAGAAAGGGGGGGGGGTCATTAAGTTGACGAAAGTTGACGCAGGGGTGGGGGTGGGGGGTCTCATGAAGTTGACGAAAGTTGACAAGGAGGGGGGGGGTCAGAAAGTGCCAAAATGTGGTTGACGTCAATTGTGAACGCTCCCTTACAATAGAAATATTATTAGTATAGCCTACTACTTACAATTACATACACTTACACACAGTATTACTAACATTTTTAAACGACAATTACTGAATAATTGTATGGTAACATTATCAATTTGTTAAAACATTCATGTAGACGTCGATGATGGCAGTGACTACCATAGAATAATTCCTCGACAATACGAAAAGATTGATTTCAATAACCATGATGTAATATATTAGTTGTGAAACAAACCCATTTTAATTCAAACTTACTGGTTGAATGTTGAAATAGGCTAGGGTATTTCCTCTTTTCATCGTTCCCTCCTGTCATCATGTGTTAATTTCTCATTTGACTCTGAAGAGGAATTGCTGATAGGTCATTAGAAAATATTTAGATATTCAGTTTGAATTAAAGGCGGATTTATCTTACAATTAGACCTGTGGCACACTGCATTAACCAAAAGTTTGAAAACTCAATCCATTTTAACTGTCCTGGAGTAGGTCCCATCTGCAATTGTTAATCTGATTAAAATCTCCATTGGTTGATGCACAACGCAATCAGAGTTACTCAAAAACTATAATCCTAATAAACATGGTACATATCAATGTCATTCTCTATTTACAATCATTGTATTCTATGCACAATTCCACCCGAACAAATGAAGTTGGAGTTCTCATGTTGAAATTTAAAGGAGTGAAGAAAACCACGCTATGTAAAATTTCAAACTATCAGATTATCACATTGAGTTTGTTAAAAAAACGTCTTTATAGTATCCTATTATCTTACATATTATTATTTGGAGTTACACATGATTTATAACATTGATGTAAAAGATGTATATCCAACAGTATATGATGTGTGTTGAGGATTCATGGTAGTTTGGGCTTGTAAATTCTCCAGCCCAGACTTGCGGATGTGGTGCCCATGACTGGCCAGCCCTTGCATGTTGATGTGGCAGGGTTGTAGCCCATGACTGCCATGTCACACTTTACGCCATTCTGTAAAAAAACAAATCCCTATAATTCTAGAATAAAGAAAATAAAGTACACATATAAGCATCAATCCATTATGACGTTTGTGTCAAATACAATCCATTTTTTAGAAGCAAACCCCCAGATTTGTGTGACAGATGTACAGTTCAAACTCCATGCTTGGTACTGCCGCGCGGCTGTTCAAAGACATTAGTTAATTTCACAAAGTTAAAATTGATAAAACACATTAATCAAGAAAGACAGGAACACCTAATTAAACCATTAACCTTAAAGATATTCAACAAATGGATCAGATGGTGAGATCTCATTGGTTACAGGCCTTTGGTCAAGTGGCGCCGTCTCTGTGAAGTATCTTGAGAAAAAGTTGTCTCAAGTGCATGTGTATGAGATAGGTATCTACTTAAGTTTAAACTCAAACTGCAAGGTTGCAATAAATGTTGGAAAGAACCAAGGACATTTCTTACAGGTGTCATAAAATGGTTAATTTGCTCATCTGCAGCGTGATTTTTTTCGAATAGAAAATCTATTGAAATGATGAAAGCGGCAGTCATGCTTTGCGCGTGTTATTCATGTCTTTCGCCACTCCAGCTAGACGAATCTGAAATCAGCCACCAGCTGCTGCATGCTGACACGCAGGAAAAACAAGACTTTGTGTTCGCAATTTTATTGTAGTCGGTCCTGGGTGTCGGGTGTGAAATGTACCTAGTTACACAGAAGTTCTAGATATCTATATATGCCTGTCCAGTTCAAATGATATTGGAAGATATTGACTCACCCTAATGCAATCTGTAGGAGTGACTGGTGCAAGGTCCAGACTTGGAGGTGATTCTGGCAGAACGTCCATTTCCTGTACTGTCCAGGTGGCGCATTGCTCAATAGTAGTAGTGCATTTCAGAGTTGGAATTTGTACAGTTGGTAATGGACCCCCAACAGTCATAGGTGCTGTAGTCATTGGTTCATTAGTCAATTGTTCTGAAGTCCGTGATTTGGTAGTAGGTGTAGTAGATTGTTTTGTTGTTGTTGGTTGGGTAGATGGTGGTTCAGTAGTCAGTTGTTCAGTAGTTGGTGGTTCGCTAGTCACTTGTTTGATAGTCGATGTCTCTGCTTCTGAAATTTAATGTATGTAAAAAAATTAACAACATCCTTTTGCCCATACTAACGCTCAGCTTATTGTTAATTTGAAATTGCATCAAATATAGGTATTTCACACAAATAAAAGTTGGTCCCAAAATCCTTTCGTGTGTAATAACAAATTTCTTCTTACATATAATATTGATGTGCCATTAATATTATAAGTGCCCTCCTCAATTAGAATGGTTGACGTATATGAGCATGGCACACAAGGAATCGAACATGTTAAGACGCTTTTTCCGCCCTCGTTCAACCTACACAAGTATAATGAAATTTCCCCCAAACCTGGACCAGCTCCGGACGGTGTTTGCGGTTAGTGTATTTTATATTAATCATACCTGTGGTAGCTGCCTTTGTTGTAGCTGCAGCTCCAGTGTAAGTGGTGAGTTGAACAATTTCTTCAGTGGTTCCTTAAATAACGTGAGAAGAAATTTTTGCCCTTGACCCAATAAACCGCATGCCAGCTAAGTAATTGACAAATAAAAAATGAAAATATGTAATGAGCATCGCCATACTAACGCTCAACGCTTATTGTCAAATATTGAAATTGGTGGATCAAAACTCACACCAGATTTTTGTCAATACAAGTAATGAAACAAAGCATACATTAAAATAACCGTGTTCAACTGATTATGCTTACATGTAACATTGACTACATAAAACTTTTAAAATATGTTTAAAGAAGAACATGGCACTAAAGGAATCTGCATGACAACAGACACCGTTATAACAGTCTTGAGTAATAAAAAGCTAAAGAAGTATACAATTGCAAACACATTGTGCTAAAACCTGACGAACTGCGATGGTACTGACATGATTAAACATCAAACATCAAGCTACAAAATTTCATTACAAACATTTAAAACCGGATCGCTAACCTGTCAGCTCATGTGTTAATTTTGTAGCTGAAAAGGGTGGCGGATGTACGTGGAGACCAAAAAACTTTGAAATTAACCAACTGAATGCTTTGTGAAAATACTGCTGGTCAAGGGAGGGTTCTTAATCACCAAGATATAAAATGAAAATGTAACCATGTATTCTAAAGCATTTAAAACCTCATTGGATAAAAATAAATAACGGGTTTTGGGTCAAAAACATTTTTCATTTGGTTGGTATTAATCACTATTTTGTTTCAAATGAATGTATGATACGCCACACGAACTCAACCAATAAAATATTTCATGTTAACAACTCAACCGGTTTTGTCTATAGATAGCATATACCTTAAATAACAGAATTATAAATTATGTTTCTGAATATGAATTCACAATAAAACTTTTACCTTGCTCCGCTTTCTGGCAGACGTAATTTTTTGCGTCATTGTTACAACAGTCTTGAGTAGAACTGCATCCTGTGTTTGCCCAAACACTATTTACTGACGACAATTTATACACGTATCCACATATTCCCTCTGCAGTGGTATTGCGATAGGTGTCATCATACCATTTATCAATGGCCCCGTAAGGTGTGCCGTCTGACCACCTCCATCCTGACCCAGTTCCTTGTAATCCAAGCCAAGTTGGAGTGCTGGATCTATAACATGAAAATTCAATCATGTATTCTATTCATTTATTCATATATCATTTGGGTATCCCTAACTGTTGTTTTTCCTTGGCAGTAGCCATGCCCCCCCGCCTTATTTGGTCACTGTATAAACAAGAATTTAAAGATTCCAACAGAAACCATTGGGACTCACATATTGGCGAGACTTTCGCTCTTATCACAAGAGCTTCTCCAGGCCAAATGACAGTCCTTAGTTTGTCACGTGACCGCCATGGCGGCGGCAGTCACATGACAGCAGTGGCAGGAAAACGGGGGGCAGGTCGTAGCCGGTGTCTTGGTTCATCTCGGGGCGTCGTACGCGTATTTTCACGGCTTCCCTGATCTTTCTACGGATTTCTAAGTCCTCACGCGCCACAATCCTGAAGTCTCTGGGGCTGGTGACAAACTAAGGACTGTCATTCGGCCTGAAGAAGCTCTTGCGATAAGAGCGAAAGTCTTGCCAAAATGTGAGTCCCAATGGTTTCTGTTGGAGTCTTTAAATTCTTGTCTATATCATGAATGAAGAAACCCAAGATGAGAGAAGTGTTCATTCTTTGGTCACTGTATGTTGCTATATTTTAACGGCCAATAGTGACGTTTTGTGGACAGTCTTCAAAACATACAGTTAAAACTCTTCTGAGACTTCCCCGATACTGCCTGAGAGCCCTGCTATTTGCAGGAAACCCAAGAAATTTGGCTCAGAATCACATACATTGAGGTCGTGAACACATTATTACAGTCACATTTTCTCGTCACGTGTTTTATAAACAGTTAAAAGTAATATTTCCTCTATGATATTCCTCATATACTAAATACTGTAAAAATGGGATGAACATTCTTTGCTGTCAGACTGGGGCTTTAAATGCCCTCTCCCGGCAATTTCCGTAACACTGCATCTCCTGCTAATCAATTTACAAAACAAGAAAGAAAGAAAAAAGCTAATGCTTACGGTGTCATGGCATGAATAAAGTCAAAAGTGGCCTGGTCAGGCACACTGGCCAGATGTCCCCCAAACCTCTGACACCAGGCCTCTGCAGCGGCCGCCGTCATGCCGCTGCCAGTGACGACCACACAGTAGTCACCGCTGGCGGTCGTCTGCCAGCTGCACGTCTGGGCTGGAGAACAAACACTACTAGGGTAAGTGTTTGGTGTGTGCATTTTAGGTAGCTGTCATTATTTATGAGGGGAGGGTGCGGTCGGATTTGTTTCATTAGCTTACACGGAAATTTCACCTCCACCCCCGGAAGTGGTACACTCAAAATTTACCCCCCCTCACATTTTGTGCATTTACACCCCTTTCCTTTCAGAGTGAATGGGACGTAGTACTTAATATTGAATTTAGTATAAGACTACATGAAAAATATAAACTTTATCACAAGTTTAATGTTCATACAAATGTCTCATGAGTACAACCATTTGAATTTCACCAGTTGTATATCATGTAAGCATTTTCTTTACATAATACACGTCCTAATCTTGATGTTAATACAGATTGAACAGTGATATGGTCATCAACACTATCAACATCATCAGTTTCATCTGAACTTTCATCTAATTCTTCACTGTCATCACTTATTTCTTCATCAGTATCATTATCATTGGAAACAACATGAACAATAATTTTTTCCCCACTTAAAGAATTTTTATTGTGTTAATATGTACAGTCTTTCTTATCCATGCCGGTCCACCGTATAAACTCGATGTTGGATATTTTTTATTGTTATTACTTTTTTTTTTTTTTTTTTTTTGCCTTTTTGTTGGCAAGTAATGTTAAAATCATATACGACAGTTTTAAATAAAATATCGGTGATGCCCGCGCGAAGTACGAAAAAAATCTATCTTGTTTGAATTTTTTGCTTTAAACATAACGCACTGAAGTTTGACCCCCCCTTACATTCCCTTGCATTCAAATGTGAACCCCCCCCCCCCGCCCCTAACTCAAAGTCCTTGCATTGAAATTTTTCACACACCCCTACCTGACCGCTCCCCTCCTCCTCATAAATAATGACAGCTCCCTTACTATTTGCTTTTATTATTTCTATTTACTATTAACTATGATGCAAGAACACCATGCGGTGCACTTTGCCTTCCAAGATAAAGCACGTGAAACACCCACCGAAACATCGCAAGAAATGACAGAAAGAAGAATCTAAGTAGTTTTGTACATTCTCCTATAAAGCCCGCTTTACACTATAGCGAATTTCACCTACGTAGCTCTACGTGCAATGGCGAACAGGCATATTCGCCAGGACATTTGAACATGTTCAAAAATTCGTTGACGAATTTACTGGTTGGTTTTAGGTTCGTTAAAAATAGTTGTGCTGCGTCTAGGGATCGCAGAACATTCGCACATACAAGTAACACTTCGTTTGCTACAGCAACTTGTCGTACCATGCATTTTACTACGTTCAATGCCGCCACAATACGCCCAAGTGACGACGTGACATAGAACAGATACACGGGTTCGCCCATGATCGCTCTAGTGTAAAGCGGGTTTTAAGGACGGGCACATTCCATCTTGCGTGTGTGTTCGTCGCAAGGCGTGTTGAGGTCTGCGGCGTCTACGACGTTTTCCGCACGGAGTGACAAAAGGACAGTTGTAGGCACATCGGCACGGGCTCCGTGCGTTAGGAGTGCGTCGGCACTGGGAGTGGTTTTGTTGAGGTGGTCGTGAGATCAACATGCGTAGAACGTGCGTTGTACTCACGTATAGCATAGGCAGATCCAGGGGGCACAGGGGGCGCCCCCCCCCCTTTCCCACCAAAATATTTCATTTTCATAGGGTTTTTCATGAAATCCCGTAAGTGCGTCCCCTCTTTTCCTAAAGTGCGCCCCCCCCCTTTTTTTCGAAAACATAGATCTGCCTATGGTATTGTACCTTACGCTCTACACACGTCTGATCACTAAAGCACGGCATTCTACGTTCTTGGTACAGAGAACGCACTGCGCCGGCACTGTATCCAGAGATAGTTTAAGCGAGGGGCACATTCCACCGCAAGGTGGGTCTACAGCCTGTCTACTGCCAAAAACGCATAGAAAACGTGAGGATCCGTGAGTGCACAGTGCGGCAAACGTACGTTTTTTCAAAGGCCGTACGGTGGCCGCAGAAGAAGTTTGGCTTGCCAAACTTCTACTAGGACCACCCTGCGTCATGGCCCAACCGTAAGGAGGCAGTGCGGATACCTTACGTGAAACGCAAAGGATTTAACCGCACGTTGTCGGCACAGACACAGTACTGGGGCCGTGCGTTCCCTGTACCATGAACGCGCGGATCTCGTACTTTTGTAATCACACGGTGCGTAGAACGTAAGTTGTACGCGAGTACACCGCACGTTCTATGCAAGTTGATCTCACGGGCACCTCAATAAAAACCACTCCCTGTCCCGACGACATTCCCAAACGCACGGGCCCGTGCGTATGTGCCCACAACTGTACTTTTGTCAATGCTTGCGGAAAACGCCGTAGACGCCGCAGACCTTAACACGCCTTGCGGCGAACACACACGCAAGGTGGAATGTGCCCCTCGCTTATCTGTACCGACAACATACGGCTAAATCCTCTGTGATTATGCCATGATTACGGCAAGGTCTCCGTACAGCCCCCTTACGGTCAGATCATGGCGTAGGGTGGTCGTAGAGGAAGTTTGGAATGCAAAATTTCTTCTGCGGCCAGCCACAGAGGCAATTTATAGACTAAAATATAAGCTACTCCGTACTTCGTGAGTGAGTTCCTTAGTGTTTAGCTTATATTTTAGTCTATAAATTGCCCCTGTGCGGCCACCTACTGACTTGAAAAAACCTATGTTTGCCGCACTGCACACTCACGGATATCACGGATCGTTACGAACTCCTTGCATTTTTGGTGGTAGACTGGCTGTAGACCCTACTTGCGGTGGAATGTGCCCTAGGCAATAGGCAGGTCGGAAAATCATAAAAGAGCCTCTGTTATGGAGCTACGGGCATTTTTTTTAGTAAAGGTTGACTGCATACTTTTAAAAGAGACATGCACAGGTGAATTTCATGTCATATCCACCTTTTATGCCACATAAATAAGACTTGCTGAGCCATTTTAATGCATGCATTTTATTCATTTATTTTTTATTCGTTTTATGTGCAGTGTTCCATTTTCTTCATAATCATATCTCTAAACTAGTTTCATGAAATGTACCCCCAAATCATGTTTGTAAACATTGACATCTTAGACCCTTGATAAATATTTCTGACCAACTTATTTTGGCTGTCATCGTACAGGTGATAGAGGTTACAATTTCATGCTCCAGGGGACGTATGAATGTGAAGATCAATATGGCAGTCTACTTTCTTACGAGTTTGGATATTTTATCAAAATGCATACTAATTATTGTGAAATCATAAATTATTAGGAGCAACATATTAAGTGTATCAAAAAACAAAATTATTAATTCAATCTATCTAAGGAGGCATTTGCTGTGCAAGTCCCTTAAAACACAATTTGGGTATGCCGATTCTATTGACGAAATGACTTCTCGGATTGAAGGCCCAAAAATTGAAAAAACAAAATAGCCGGCGAAATATGCACCAAACATGCTCATAATTCGATTAATATTGATTTCAGACACATTATTACTTTTAGCTAGCACACATCTTTAGTAAAGAAAATGTGCAAATATAAAAATAACATGGTTATATGGTATCAACAAATATGGTAATTCTAATATTTGTAATGATAATATAATAAATAAATGCTCATTATTTTATTGATACAATGAGTTCTTCCACAAAATGCAAAGCAGTGACTCAAGCTGAACATGACTTGTGTACTGTTTACCAAACATCACAAGGTGATATTTTAGAACAGAAGACTCAGTCGAGGAAAAAAGTCCACGATGTAGTTAATAACATGTCCTTGATCATATTGAACAACTTGGGATAGACGAGCATGGGATCATTTTATGCGATAGAAAATGTTTTTCCAAATTTACTAATAAAACAAAAATTGCCAGGTTAGAAGGAAAATTGCAAAAATCAGTCAAAAAGAATCTTGGGACTGTCAAAACAAATACCATAACCCATCAGCATGTACCTAGAAGAACCTCATACTCAAAATAATTTGTTTCTGCACAACGAATGTATACATTTTGTCCTCCCCTCCCCCGGTCAGTTAGCAGTCAGTGGTCAGAGTCAGCAGTCAGCAGACGCCGGTTTAGACATAGTCTCGGTCATACCAGACCCTTCCCCGGGCCTTGTTCGCTAACATTCCGTCTCTCAAACGCAGTGTCAGTCTGGTTGATCGAGACTGGTTTAGACGTTGAGATTCCCCCAGCCGGTGACGTTACCTGGGGAGTATAGAGGGCTAAACCGTTTATTTGACAACGTTGAGTACAAAAGTAGTATTGTGTAACAACATGTGCCATAACTATCTGAACGCCGCCCTATGTGTGATGTCAGAAAAATAAAACTGATCTAATTTTTGTCCTAGACCGTCACTTTTAATTACTGGTACAATTGGTGTGGCCCAGTCACTGAATCGCACAGGTGTTAATACGCCATTATCTACTAAACGGTCGATGTCATCATTTACTTTTTCACGTAGGGCAATAGGTCCTGGCCGTGCCTTAAGATACTTAGGTGAGGCGTTAGCACTGACATCAATTTTGGCTTTGATGTCCTTCATTTTACCCATTCCCTCGCTGAACAAATTTTTATACTTTTTCTCAAGTTCTGTCAGTCGTGCTTGAATATTCACATTCAGCTCTTCACTACTGATCTTCCTTATAGCTTGCCAGTCGAGTCTTATGGTCTTCAACCATGATCGTCCCAACAATGGTTGGGACTCATCACAATCAAGCACATACAGATCTAGTGGGTGAGAAGACTTGTTATATTCAACATTGACTGAACAGACGCCTAAAGGTGTTATTTGTTCTTTTGTATAGGTAGTGAGGACTATGTCCGACCTCCCTAAATGACCATGTATTATGCGCTTAAAGTCTACCTTGTTAATTACAGAGACAGCAGCACCCGTATCTATCTCCATGTCGATTGGACTTCCAGTAATTTTGATGGATGCATACATGGGAGGTACTTTCTGTACTTTGTGACTAAATATGGACATCATATTTATGGGAGCTTCGTCACTATCGTCACTATCTTCCTGTAGTTTATGTAGCCGCCTCGAGTTTTTATTGTGGTACTTTTTATCAGACTTTTGTTTGGAGGGGCAAATTGGGCGTATATGGCCTGGCAAACTGCATTGATTGCAAATGGCATTTTTAAAGTGACAGTCATCACATTTGTGATTAGACTTTCCGCAATGTTTTCACTTGACCTTTTTAGCTGAGTCTTTAATACTTTTTTCACGAACATTGACTTTATGCACTTCTGTATTGGTGTTAAATGACGCACTATCTTTCACTGCACATTCCTTTGATAAGGCCTTTTGCAATGCTAAATGGTAGGTAAGATCCTTAGTGCATAATAATTCTTCTTGGGTAGACTTGTCTGCAATTCCAGACACCAGCTGATCACGCAATCTTGTCTCGAGTTCGACACCAAATTCACAATCAGTGGCCATTTCCTTCAGAATTAGATGATAGTCACTCACACTCTCGGAAGCATGTTGCTTTCTAGCATTAAACGCAAAACGGGCAGCAATTTGCGTAGGTTTGGGTTTCCCCCTTCACTTTTCATAACATCAACTAATTGTTCAAATGTCTTTAATTCGGGAAGAGCAGGTGAGCACAATGTGCGAATTTTCTTACATGCTCCCCCCATCAGTGTCAGGAGAACGGGCACTTGCAGTTCCTTTTTGATGTAATTGACAATGAAGTATAATTTTATTCGTTCTATATATATGTCCCAATCATCTTCATCTAGATTGAACTCATTTATATGGCCCATTTTAGACATTTTTGATCACTTGATCAATAGAATATTCCAGAAACCGATGGGTGATATTTAAAGGGACTAGTCATTACAATGAAGAGTCTTAGTAGACTAGTTAGTATTTCATACATAACAAATGCCTGTCACACTAAATTGTGAGGTCACTGGATGCACATTATTCAAGACGGCAGACACCCTGGCTGTGGCATTGGAATTACTGAAATTTCATGACACTCAAGTCCATGTCCGCTCAGCTGGTGATAAACAGAAACCCCCAAAATTGGACAGACCCAAAGTGGCTAGGGGTATATCAGCAGAAGAATTCGCCACATGGTCAAAGAGATATGAACTGTGGAAAAAGTCAATGGTAATAGCCCTTCTGAGTCAGCCGGACAGCTCCTCAATTGTTGCGAGGACTCTCTACAGGATCAGCTGATTTCATACCACAGTGACATCAGTGATATCAACGAGCGAACCATGTTGGAGCGCATACGCGAGCTAGCCGTGCTAGATGTTGCAACTACGGTCCGTGTAAATGAACTGCTGAACACCAAGCAAGGCCACGGCGAAGGGGCCCGGGCCTTCTGTGCCCGTCTCCATGGTAAGGCCGTGACATGTGAATTTGAGGTCACATGCAGTAAGGATGGCTGCGATCAGAAGACTTCATATGCTGACAACATGGTCAGGCACCAACTCCTCAATGGGTTATCATCCGTCGAGATCCAAAGAGACGTCCTTGGGACCACCAACATTGATACAAAAACTCTAGTTGAAACCCTAGGCATCATTGAGGCTCGAGAACGGGCTTTTCGGGCTACCACAGCACATGGGGATAGCATTTCAAGTGTGTCGAGCATCTCGGCGTATAAGAAGGACAAGAGGTTCGCCGGCTCTAGTCTAGCCAACGCAAACTGCAACTCTAGTGATATGCACTCATGCAAAAAGTGCTCCAAGTCCACCCCTAAATTCGGAAAGAATCGTTATGGACAGGTTCGTGAGCTGAAATTCTGTGCGGAATGTTTTCGGGCATCGACGAAGAAACCAAAGGCCAGGCAGACTGGAAATCAACCCACTGGCGATCAAGCTGCTGCCATCAGCGACGAGACTGTTTTCACGGGGATAGACTTCATTGGGGCCGTGGAGTCAGAGGTAAGGCAAGGCTCAGCACTGGTAGGTCCAAATAGTGTAGAAAAATCTAATGGTAATGATGCCCCCCTGTCTGACCCCCCGGTATTTACCACCCCCCTTACCATGCCCCCACAGGTCCCTCCTACAGATAATCATCATGATGCCGTGTACTTTTCAGGAAGTATTTCAGCCGGCTCAGACTCTGCTCCAGTTGATAACTTCCTGTACAATGACAATCTCGGCTGGCACCAAGCAGATTCCAAGCCTCACCCCCGGGTCACGCTCAAGGCTACTACGGACCACACAGCATATCACAAACTCAAACGCAATGCGCCCTCCTCTTCCCATCCAGTCACGGATGTGTTTGTTTCTGACACTGGAGCCATGACTGTACTGGTACACCCAGCGCTTCCAGCCAACATGGGGATAAAGACAAGCGAGATGGTTCCGGTCAAACGTGCTATACGCACTGCAACACATGGTGACATTGTGGTCATGGGCGCGGTCTTCCTCAAACTTTCTGCTGTAGGTGCCGATGGTAAAAATCATGAAGCACGGGTGATGGCGTATGTCAGCCCTCAGGTTGATAACCTATACCTGAGCCGACATGCTCAGGAACAGCTCGGTATTATCCCACCATCATACCCTCAAGTCGGAGCCGCAACATCACCTCCTAGTGTTGGGGCCGCTACTGCGTCTATCAACCAGGTCGAACTTGCACCATGTGGCTGCCCTAAGAGGGTCCCACCACCAGGCCCTCCTGAGTCCTTACCATTCCAACCCTCTCCTGAGAACACAGTTCGTATGCGGGAATGGTTGGTAAACCGCTATAGCACCTCTACATTCAACAAATGTCCTCATCAGCCGCTGCCGGCTATGAAGGGACCCCCCATGAAGGTCAACATCGACGAGTCTGTTGTCCCGTACATCACCCGCCGACCGGCCAAAGTTCCTATCCATTGGCGGGATGACGTGGTCAAGCAGCTCAAGCAGGACATTGCCCTCGGAGTCCTTGAGAGGGTACCGCCGGGAGTACCCGATACGTGGCTGCACAACATGGTGATCACGGGGAAAGCTGACGGAAGCCCCCGTCGTACTATAGACCTACAGCCGCTGAACAAACATGCCACTAGGGAAACTCATCATGTGGTGCCTCCCGCTCAGCAGGTACGGAGGATCCCCAAGGATCAAGTCATGACGGTATTCGATGCTTGGAATGGCTACCATTCCATTCCTATCGCCCCAGAAGACAGGGACAAGTTCACCTTCCTCACTGAATTAGGCAGACTGCGTTGCTGCCGTGCGCCGCAGGGCTTCATTGGAAGTGGAGACGCCTATACGCATAGGTATGACATGATCGTCGCGTCAGTGGAGCGGCTGCTCAAGGTTGTTGACGACTCCCTCTTGTTTGATAATAAGTATAAATGTGACAGCCACTGGTGGAGAGTTATTGAATACCTTGAGCTGTGTGGAATAAACAGGGTCGTATTAAACCCGGAGAAGTTCCAGTTTGCTGCTGAACAGGTAGATTTTACATCGTTCCATGTTACAGGCTCAGATGTAACGCCTCTCCCCAAATATCAAGAGGGGATCCTTTCATTCCCAAAACCAAAGAATATCACGGACGTCCGTGCATGGTTTGGGTTAGTGAACCAGGTTGGCCACTATGGCCACATCACTAAATTGATGCTACCTTTCAAAAATCTCTTGAGCCCATAAACAAAGTTTGAATGGACAAAAGAACTTGATGAAGTTTTTGAGAAGTCTAAAGAAGAGATCGTTCATGCAATCAAGAAGGGCATTGAAATCTTCGATCCTAACAGGCGCATGTGTCTACAAACCGATTACTCTGGTGTTGGACTCGGATACTGGTTACGTCAGAAATATTGCAACTGCCCAAGTACCCTCCCCGACTGCCGCTGTCCTGATGGTTGGAAGGTCATCCTCGCTGGGTCCAGATTCTTGAGGGACACGGAAAAGCGCTATGCCCCCATTGAGGGCGAGTGCTTGGGGGTACCATGGTCGCTAGAAGACACAAAATGGTTCACATTGGGGTGTAAGGATCTGAGTGTAGCCACGGACCATAAGCCGCTGCTGAAAATCCTAGGCGATAAGCAACTGGACGAGATTCATAACCAATGCCTGTTTCGCTTGAAACAGCGTACTCTCCCATGGAGGTTCTCCATACACTTCGTCGCGGGGAAGACCAACTTTGCCTCAGATACAACCTCACGCTATCCTGCATCTGCCCCTGATAATGACTCCATTGAAGCCGAAATTGTAGCAGCAGTCCAGGCCGTAGTGCATATGTCCGACGTCATCTCCTGGACTGATATACGTCAGGCAACCATTGCCGATGTCAGCATCCAACAACTCAGTAGACTGATTGAGACAGGCTTCCCTGAATTCAGAAACGCTCACCCTGACGTATCACCATTCATTCAGTATAAGGGTAGACTCTCCATCGTGGATGGGGTAGTTATGTTGGACGGCAGAATGATTGTTCCCAAATCACTGAGACCCAGAATCGTGCAAGCAATACACGCTGCTCATCAAGGCACATCAGCCATGCAGAGTAGGGCACAGCAGTGTGTATTTTGGCCTGGTATAACCGCTGATATCGTCCGTACTCGAGCAGAATGTGTCCCGTGTAATGTCAATGCTCCCTCGCAGCCTAGATTGCCTCCTGTCGATCCGATAATCCCTCAATACCCCTTCCAGGCGATAGTATTAGACTACTTCGAACTCCGGGGAACAAAATACCTCATCAGCGTTGATAGATTTAGCGGATGGCCTCATCTGGCTAGGGCCAAGTACTCTCATGAAGCTGCTGGAGCTGTTGGATTATGCAGGACGCTGCGGTTTGTTTTTGCCACTTTCGGCGTTCCAGAAGAAGTTACAAGTGACGGTGGCCCAGAATTTACTGCGGAACTAACAGAAGACTTTCTCCGCCGTTGGGATGTTATCCACCGGATCTCCGCTCCGTATAACTCTGAGGGAAATGGCAGGGCAGAAGTCGGAGTGAAATCGATGAAACGCCTTCTATCTGACAACATCAGAGATGACGGCTCCCTGGACTCTGACAAAGTTGTAGCAGGCCTGCTCCAGTACCGCAACACCCCGGACCCTGTGACTGGGCTCTCCCCGGCAGCTATCCTCTTCGGTCGACCCCTTAGAGATGCCATTCCGGTACCTCCCGGTACGACATTGTTTAGTAATCCTGCAGTGTCAACCACCTGGCGGAGGACCTGGCATGATCGCGAGATTGCGCTCGGGGTTCGGTATGCAAAGCAGATTGATAAACTCAACACTAAATCACGGGCTTTGGCGGTGCTTAAAGCTAAGGATCAAGTCCGAATCCAGAATCTGTGTGGATCTCACCCGAAGAAGTGGGACAGAACTGGCCAGGTCCTCGAGCAATTGCCGCATGACCAGTACTTGGTGAAGTTATATGGCTCGGGACGCATCGTCAGACGCAGCAGACGCCATCTACGCCAAATCGTCTCGTTTCAGTCACCACAGCCAATTCGATTCCTTTCCCCGCCCACAGCTACTCTGGTAACGCCTCCTTCCCCGGTGCAGAACAGCATGTCGCCCGCCAGCAACCTGCCGCAGGAAGCAGTCTCCAGGCCACGATGTGTTGAGAACAGCGATATGCCACCGTTGACCACTTCTGATGATAACACGTTGGGTGTCTCGTCTCCGGTGCCGCAGGATTCCTCCGATGCTACACCTCCAGCAGTACCTCCAATAAGTCACGCCATTAGCCCTCCACGATCGCCCCCCAAGCCCGTACTCCCTGACCCCCTCCTCCACCTACCGTAACTCCTAGGGGTACCCTAAATAATGGAGATTTTTCAGACGCTACCATGAGCAAGAGCCTTGCTGATCCTCCTTGCCTTGTTGTTAGGTCTCGTAGGGTTAATGCGGGCACACTACCTGATAGGTACAAAGACTTTCAAGTGAAGGTTCCTAATCTTAAATGATTTGTTAGGGAATAACGAACAGTGATACGTTAATCCGATAATACAGTGCGTTCAATTTTTCCTTATTCTAGACGTTATGACTATTATTTTAATTTCTATGCCTTCTATTGTATCAGACATTGAAATTTTAATTTATGCCTTCTATTGTATCAGACATTGATGAAGAAATGTTGGAGTGCATTATGGGAAAGTTAGTACCGAGAGACAGACGATGCATTACAGGAGCTTCAGTACCCGGATATATAAACAATACGCCATTTTAATGTTACTGAAGGTTTATAGTCTTTATTTGAGAGTAAGTCAAATTACTACAGAAATAGAATAAGATTTGTTAGAAAGAGTGTTTAAGTATATAATCTATAATATTGTTTCATTGTTTTCAGTGCTCGAGCGTCTTTACATATTTACACCAGGTCCTTGGCATCCTTGTCACACTATATCCTTCTCAACTCCACGGGGAGCACACAGCACATCGCTACCGTAAGCGCAACATGCTAATCACTCACACTAGCGTTCACTCGCCTGACCTGTACCTATTTAACGTGTAGGTACCACGGACCAGTGTGCAACCCGTTAGAGGTAGGTTTGCTCAACACCCACCATCAGATCCGACTGTGCTGTGTCCGTGGGTCCATTTTTAATCTATTCCAAAAAGTCACTTTTAATATAATGTCCGTATGGTTGAAATGTGCACGTGTCTTGTGTCCATTGATAAGGGGTTTTCACTGTATGACTCATACAGGTAAACATGTACCCAAAACGGACATGTCGCCACGTGTTGTTTTTTTGTGTTTTTTTTTCTTTTCTAAATTCATATAATTAGGGTCCTAATTATCCGATTCGCGATATTTTGACAAGAAAACTCCCAGCCATGTGAAAAAGAATATGTTTGCACAAACAACATTTCAAAAGAAAATCTAAAGCCAATTAACGATAACAAAATCCGAAAATTGAACAAAAACAAAACATTTCATGAAACCATGCAACAAGACGTAAACAAATATACACTACAAGTAGTGGGAGAGAATATCAACCATATGGGCATACTAGCATTCTTTAAATGAGAAATGACAAAATATAATGACACGACGCCGTCGAATTGAAAATTGGCGGGGGAAATAAGGACTAACCACTTCCCAGCCACAAGTAAGGTTAAACAAAAAATATGGCAGTGAAGTGAATGGTATACGTTCACAATCGAGGCATGGTCTGCTGCAGCGCTGTAGCCTCAAACCACAAGGCGTTTCACGACTGGTCAGACTGCGCTCTACTTATACGTCCAAAAAAATCATGTCCAAAGAGTTATCGAACGTTTGTGTACTTGGTTGTCATTGGTATTGACGAGTTTAAGATGTGCCGCAGTCGATTTATACAAGTGGCAGGATGTGAGAATAATTCAGAACGGGGCTGGATGCACTGGCAGATCCAGTTTTTTTTTGGTTTTTTTTTTTTTTTGTTTTTTCTTTTTTTTTTAAAAAAGGGGTGTGGGTTGTTGGCGCACTTAAAGGATTTCATGTGTGTTGTACGTGCACCCAAAACGAAGTATTTTTGTGAGGAAAAGTTCTGCCGACTGAATGGACGTTGTAAAAAAGTTTGGAACTGATTTTTATCCCACCCACAACCACGGATGGCGCTCGTGATAAAAAAAAAAAAAAAAAAAAAAAAAAAAGAAGTACACGTGAAACATAAGAGCTCAAAACTTGGGAGGATGTAGCAAGACGCTGAGGCCTAGTTGTCATTCACAAATAAAGCACGGCCACTGGACAGACATTCACGGACGTAAAAGTACTCTTCATTGAATCACTGTGATAATCACAAGAACTCAAGGGTTGGCGCACATGCATTGTGGGGGAAAGCGCTGGAAGAACGCCACGTGCACGTCACATGCATGATTTGTAAGTTCGCCGAATTTTAAACAGGCCATCCCGCATCATCCTAAATGCTTTTGGGGGAAACATGCCGTAATTATCAAATGGCAAGTCAAAGTGATCTCATGTAACATAAAATTGCGGTTTGTTATCGCCCAATGAAAAACAGTGATGTTTGCCACATTTTCAAATCTAACATCTCCGCCACCACAGGGCGCCGTCTACAGGATTCAAAGAGAACCAGGATGAAAGGCGACAACTACTGAGTAGCGGGAGACAATTATCAACCACTTCGTGTACACTTCTCTATTAATGCCGCGTGTTGTCCTCCAAGTTTACGCCACCAGTATCCTCTATAAAAACAGGCCCGCACACGAGGTCTTGATCCTTCAATCCTCAACATAGTGTCATGCGAAGTCCATAATAAAGAGACGAAACTACTACTCGCTTTCTCATGCAATCATAACTTCATGGTTGACGTCATAGATTTAGTTCTTGTCAAGCTCAGGGCTACAGAAAATCCTATGTCTCAAACCACAAATGCGCACACCTCGTTTGACCGCAATACTTTCTAAGGTCAAACAAGATCTATGCATATGTAAAGGCTTCACATTCTACTCATACACAACCCACACGAGTACAGCAGTTAAATTAACTTACATGTTTTAAACAAGTTTTAGACATTATGCGCTGTTTTATCGAGGCTAAAAATAAATTAGCTTAGCAAAAAGATGATCTCAATTCACAGCTTCCGAACTACGGCGTTTAGGGTAATATATAAAAAAAATCCATGAATTCCCTAGAGTGTCCCCCCGCCCCCCTTCCAAAAACGTGGATCTGCCAGTGCCTTGAATGTCACGTGATTTGGCTATTTGACAACATATGTCAGAGAAGAGTAATCTATTTACTCTGGAAGACGTGCAAATCTTAAACAAAGAGCGGGAGGAAAATCCGAGAAGCCACACACATCCACCCGGAAAGGCCAGACCTCAATCACGACGCAGGCAGGGAGATCCCAGCGAACCTTCTCCAACTTACATGACGTGAGCTACACGGTCGCGAACCGAGATTCGAACGCCAGTAGCACTGTTGACGCTGTTGAGACAACAGCGAAACGTTTGCAAAGCCATGTTAATGGTTCTGTGAAAGGATATTTAAGTATGTCCAAACCACAACCCACTTAGCCTCC
>JAGTTF010003600.1:0-23198 GCA_019095985.1 Streblospio benedicti | reverse complement strand
TCTATATTTGGCCCTATATCGACTTTAATCAGCGATAATGGTCCCGCCTTTGTTTCCCAGGTGTATAAGCAATTTGCAAAGATGTTCAATGTCCAACTCACTTTTGCCTCATGCTACAACCCTAGGTCGACGGGCAAGGTCGAAAGATGCAATCAAAATTTACTGAATTTACTGAAAATTTTGGTCAAGGACAAACCCCGGGATTGGCCAAGATTTGTAAGGTATGCCACAAATGTAATTAACAATAGCATTTCAGCGACAACAAAATTGCACCATCAAAAGCTGTGTTCGGACGCCTCACGACAGCATTGATGGATTTTACATTAGATGATGATCATAAAACACTTCCAGAAATAATACACGAAATGAAACAAGCGCAAGATTACGCCATTCGTATGGCACGGGACAACAAGCTGGCCTTCGACACAAAAAAGCAACTTGAACACAATAAACACAAATCGCCTTCTACTTTAAGAGAAAACGCGACAGTGTATTGGAGAAAGCCAACCCTGAAAGACATTCATTCCAATAAGAAGTTACAATCTAATATATCACAGTACATTGCGTTCAATATCCACAACGATTCCTGCCAATTACGCGATCCGGTAACAAAAGAAGTCTACAAGCATCGTGTATCAATAAATCAGTTAATCTATCCAAGAAACCATGTCCGCAATTCGGACACCAAACAAAAACAAAATACAGAACAGTAAGTCACTGCTCCTATGAAATTAGATCGCTCAGGCAATGCTGGTCTCAAAATCGATGGAAACAAGTCCATTCTTTTCGTGCTGGGAAAAGAATGTTCAGCTCATATGGTTGAAATCGATTTGTCTCAAGCAACCCCGGTCTCGACTCAGCATTTGCTTACTGTTAGTTATTAACATGACTTTATTTCATTTCTCAACCAATTTTACCAATTACTAATACTTTCAGAACCACAGTTGCCTTAAACACAATATGCCAAAGTCAGATACTTAGCCCATCACGCTGACTTGAATTAATACTGTGATTGGACGAGCCGTTTACTCGGCCCACGCTATTGGCCGATTTTATGCAGACTAACTATGAATAACCAAACTGCCGACGGCAATAGTCTACATACACGCCTGTGATTGGCCGAGCCATTTACTCGGCCCACGGTATTGGCCGATTTTATGCAGACTAACTATGAAGAACCAAACTGGCGACGGCAATAGTCTACTACACGCCCGCTCGGCTTTATAATACACTAGAGCAGAACAAATTTCATTAGCCAACTGACCAGCGTGACAGCCACAACTGCCACTACAGGCTACATATCATCAAAATGCCAGCCGGCATATGCACATTGGTTACCCTGCTAACCATCACGATACCTATCGAATCGCGGTACCAATACAGAGAATCAGCAGCAACATTGTTCTACAACGAAGATAGAACTATCCTTCATGTTGCCGAATATCACAGACTCACCTTTGCAATGAAAATGCCAACATTTAAATCGCTACAACTTTCCACCAACAATTTACACGACACAATCGTGTGCCAAACTTTCGGCGCGCTGACACAAGAGTGCATATATGCAAAAACATCCTGGCTCACAGAACGGACACACCTCGATAATATCAGGTCAGCCTACAACAAAGAAATTCACCACCTAAACGCCGACTTATCTACACTACGAGTAGATACTACGACCAAACGCGCCATACTCAACATTGGCGGCATTTTATCACAATTATTCGGCGTAGCCTCCACAGACTCAGTACAAGACTTGCAAAAACAAATTATTCACACGGCAAGATACGTTAAAAATAATGCAGATACAATCAATTCAATGTACGATTTCGTATCAAGTTTCAAGAACAACACCTATTCAAACTTCCAGTCTCTGGCAGGTCACTTGAACAAATCTGACACGGCATTAAGGGAAACAATAGCAAGAGTTAATAACCTGACTTTAGACATAAACATCATCAGAGCTAACTTTGACTTCTACTCACATGAAGTATACGTGTTAAGAAGTTACACACTCATCTTAACAGCAACCCAACGTCTGATTCAACAAACAACAACTCTAATGGCAGCATTAACAAACCTCAGGGAATTTCGCCAACAAATACATCTGCTAATTCGACATCTCCTACCCGACAAGTTTATAACTCAATCGACCCTAGAAGAAGCTATTGCAAGACTTAAATCACCACTACGTAAACGTGGTTTAGAGCCACTATCAGCTACTATCAACATGAATTATTTTTACCACTATGCCAAAAGTATAGCATACTTAACAGGCGATACGCTAATTATCTCCATAAAATTGCCAATAACCGCGACTAACGCTGTATTAGATGTGTATCGCATTACCAAGTTCAAGTTGCCAATACACACACCGGTGGGTAATCACGATAGTAGGACGACAGAATTGAACACAATTCACGATTACATGGTATTTTCACGGGATAAAGCCTCCTTTGGCTACTTATCACAACACCAATACGACAGATGTGCACGCCAAGATTATATATGTCAAGATCCTATATTCCTATACGAGCAACATACAGAGGACTGTTTGTACAATATTTTTGTTAACCACAAAGTTACTAGCGCTTGCACATTCACAAATTCAGACACCCAATTAGAGCCAGCTGTATTCAAAATCGGTCACTCCAGATTCTTATTACAAAAACTGAACAGCCCGATACGTGTCAGTTGCAACAACAAGGAAGACACTTTTCATAAGATTAATTCACATGCATTGATCGACCTCGCCTGTGGATGCAAAATGCACAATAACATGTTTTCATTACGACCGCATTCGGAAAAATGTGATGTGAAAGAATCACCGATAGAAATCTCCTATCCTATAAATGTAGCACAAATGATTTCCATAGATACATCAATATTACAAAACGTGACGAACGCTAGAGCTACAGTGAGGACCGAGCCACGTTTGCTGAAGGAATATAATGAAATACCATTCACGCCAGACACGTCAGTGAACCAACCTGGACGGAATGGCATAGACAATATATTAGATACAGCGGAATTTATCCCTCAATTCAAATCTGATCTCTCTGAAATCGTCATCGCTGTTGGCATAATATTATGGAACACCGGCTTAACATTGGCTGTGGTATTCATATTCGTGAGATTTAGATCCGTGTTACTACTGGGATTAATGACCACGAATGTAGCACCTGCCGACAGTTACGTACTAAGTCAACATCGTTCGCCGACAGCAACTACATTGCCCCATTACGATTACGAGATACACATACCAACAGGAATATTGACACTGGCCAGCGTGACTCTATTACTTATATGTATCAGGACAGGCGTTAAGTTATGGTCACGATTAGCACAACCGACACCCAAGGGGGAGAAAGCCAAACTATATGTGAAGATATTTGATGCTAAACGTACTTCACTGATTTACTTGACAGACGTCCCGCTGGACATTAAAATAAAATTCAATGAATTACCAATCATGGAGGGATTTGCCATTACATACCAACATTTGTGGCCATCTATTAAATTCACATGGCAGCAAAAGCTCTCATTCACGTATAATGATCAAGTGCAACAAATACCGCTCCCAGATTCAATCAGAGTGTCAATACTGGAAAGCGGAAAACTCAACGCCATAAACGCATCAAAATTCATGACATTCTACGCGTTACTATACGTACCAAATGAAAGTAACGTATATAGGAATTTCGAACACATAAATGAGAGATTATGCCAACCATCAAGGAGTTAATCTAATATTCAAAAACAACAAAATCAACTCAATTGCAAATTGTATATACTTTATTACCACGACAACAACAAAAACAATATAAACAATAACAAATCCATTATCCATCGTATTCAGTCCACATATTATCCAACCATCGTCTAGTCCTTCACGGTTTGCAGAAACTGCACGTACACGTGCACGTGCCGACCACGTCTTTGTAGTGTGTGGCCTCGAACCACCGAACAAAAAAACGGGTCACGTGCACTCAAAGCAGCGGCATGACCGAAGTCACACCGACAAAGTGATTCGCTAGGCACCTCATTGGCTGATGGGACGCGGTACCGCCGACCGTCAAGAGCGCTCCCACGGCAACGCCGCTGTCGGACGTCAGGGTACCATGTGTACCCCTCGACATCCTGGGGGTACACCCGGTCGGGGACGTGACCCAACCACTCGTCCTCGTCGGCAGGAGCGGACAAAGCGATGTTCAATGGTGACTCGTCAGATCCAGCCGCCACGTCTTCTTCAACACATCCAGGACTGCAACGATACAAATGCAAAGGATTAGAATTTTTTTTTACACTGACAGATAAAAAATTGTCCCAAATGTAAAACAACATTAAAAATGACAAAAAAATAAAGTTATGAACAACACATAATTATGCAATATATTATACTTACTCATTGAACACTTGAAATTGGCCTTCTCCGGATGCAGCATTAGACACACTGCCATCTTCTTCATCCAACGCTGCGCTTGCGATGGCGTCATCATCGTCCAGGATGATCACTGACTCTGACTCACGTCAGAATCAATTACCACAATGGGCGGACAGCTCCCAAATGACGGCCCGACCTCCGTGTCGCTGTCAGACTCGATATCTTCCTCCACGGGACTGCCTCCAATCACCACGTTACGGCCAAATCCTTCCTCTAAGGCTAAGTTACGAGCATACTCGTATAGACGAGCTTGATAGGCAGGGCTGACCCCTTGCAACACAATTGAACCAAAAACTGCACCGGCCATTTCGTAAAACTTTAATAGATTTTGAACGAAGGTAATATTTTAAACACTATCTCACAAGGAGTGACATCAGCTATACAAGACGGAACTTATATACCATATTGACGATGGATAAGCCACGCCCTCTGTGTCAGCTACATCCTCATCTCATCCAATCAGGGCGGCGCACGGTCCCATAGGACGATATGAACATTTGTATTGCCGTCTAGCGGCGTTATTTGACACTATCATGTATTTGTGAAATAAGAACATTGATTTGAAATGTATATCCTAATTTAATCTTTATTCACAAAATGTATATATCATTTGCTACATTATATGTTTACAAGTATTAGTGTCTTATTCTTTGTGCACTTAAACATTATATATAATTTTTTTGCTTCTTGTAACGCGTTTATGATTGATGTAGTGCGTTATATATGTATAGTAATCATGGGAATTACACTCTGTCATTTCTTTGATAATTATTTCTTGTAAATATTATTTAGCTTATATATAAAATATATGTAGTTATAACCGATAGAACGTTATAGATTGATTGAGAACCATTATTTATGGACAAAACAGTAACTCATTGTGTCTTTAAAATCATGTACACTCAACTAGATGCATTGTAAAAAAAAACATAACTCATATGTATTTTCATGCTATTTCAAATCCAAGTTTCTTATTATTGTCATGTTGCATGTATATTATTTAATGTTTCAAGTTCTTCGGTTGATTAATTCTTAATGTGTTATTCATCTGTATAATAACTGGACTTATATAGTATGTGAACTATGCTCTTATATATTTTTTAATGTCCTAGTTAGCATGTAGTTCCTTTTTCAATATATTTTATGATAAAATTAAATATATGTATATATTTACATTCGTGCTCAAATTGTTCTAATGGGATGAGGTCTAGAGGTCCTTTTGTCCGTACAAAAGTTCCTTATTTGGTGGGGGGACTGTAAGGGTAGACTTATCAGGCCCCGCTTTTGCTCATATAAAAGGCAGGGACCTCCTGCCTATGAGTCTACTAGACCTCAACCCGCTCTTACTAGTCTATTGAGCTAGACGAGCACGGGATATATAAACTGGAACTCAATGTAACAAGACAGTCAATAAATAGAATAAACAACTACTTCTCGACAGAGAATAATTTATTGTTCACTTATTATTTCATAATCATTAAGTGTTGGAATTTTTTTCATATAACAAAGGCATAGTATAATTAAATAGTATTTCATTAAGATAGTGTCTCTGGAACTTGTTCTAAGATTTAAAGTATCTATTTTATATGCAGAGTGTAACTGTGAAAAATAAAAATAGAATGAAATGAAACGTGTATGTAGTTTGATTGTGATTTTATTAAAAAAATACATTACAATATTGACCTTACCACAAACATATGATACGAAATATTTCCCAAAGTCCCTTCTATATTCTATACTGTACAAATACATCCTTATGTAGACGTACAATCATTTCTTCATTTTCTAGTGACCAAAGTTTAGAAATCAAAGATTTATGTTCCCTGTCAAAGATTTTTCTGCAATTGTTCTAATTCTTCAATTACTGATTGAGGACTAATTGAACTAGCAAGCATTTCGTTTTGCAATAAATTATAATGCATTATGTGGCTTGCACACTTTGAAAGAAATGTAATGATTCTAATTTTTCAACAGATAATTTTCAGTAATCTAGTGGTTGTTTCTGAGTAATTACAACCACCATATACATGATAGACAGTCATAATCTAACTTCAGTGTATTGTTGTCACATGTACATAGTAACCAAACTCTTTCAAACTGTCATTTAGATGGAAATGCAATAACAGGATTCAAACGCTTGCACAATCTTGAAAAATTGTTAACATAATACATTGTATTCTAGTACCATTTTACCATTTCTTGAACATATACAGTATCTTTTCACCTTTGTAACAGTGATTTTGAAATTTCAGTTACTTTTTACAAATAATTTTGGCATTAGGCTGTACTGTAGTTTCATCAGCAATTGTAGCAGTGATTTTGAAATTTAAGATATTTTTTACAAATTAGTTTGGCATTAGGCTGTACTGTAGTTTCATCAGCAATATTAAAGCCACAGGAAACACGGATCAGCAGCTTCTGTTCCAAAAGATGTCCAGTTTGTTAAACAGTTATTGATATGAAATGAGGATTACATGTAATTCATAACTAACAAAATATAGCAACTTTAAGTAGAGAAATATAACGTCAAAAACAGCCACATTCCCATGCATAAATATGGTCACGTATCAATGTTGTCACCTTGTGGACAGGTGATCAAGTGACGTGTGACGCGGCGGTTGACATGAGAATTCTCTAGTAGGTTTCTATTCTGAGCAAACTCAGTAGAATTGACAGAACTATAAAGATGAACAAATATTTTTAAAGGGTTAAGTTTAAACATCTTAATTATCAATACCACACTAAATGCGAGTTATCTAAACAGCAAAAGAACACAATAGATTGCATGAAAATATACACACATAGTGTGATACTATATCAGTGATACCACAATGTACACACTTATTAATGTGTGGACAGCAAGTTCATGGAATAACATTTTTCTATCACAACTTGAACTAAAAAATAGTAATGAATACCAAAATAGCAATGCAATTTCTATTATTCCGATTGGTTTGCATAGTAGTGAACAGTTACATGAAAATGACATTTTTACAGTCTCTGTGAGAGACAGTCAGCCACAGGCCCACTTGGAACAAGCCTAAATTGGATATTTGGTACCATGATTAGAACAACAGTATTTTTGATTTGCATACACCTGGCTAGTCAATCAAGTGGTACCGTAATGTGTATGCAATCAACAATATAAACACACTGCTGTTTTCAAGGTACCTAATCCCCAAATTTGGATTGTTCAAAATGTCCAACTGTCTTTCACAGACTAAAAATGACATTTTCATGTCAGTGTTCGCTAAAACCCATCAGAAAAATAACAAAAATCAATGTAGATCTGGCAAAAATGGTGTTTTATTCCTATAATTTTTATTTTGACATTAATTTTTTAGATATGATAGAAAACGTCACTCCATGAGCTTGCTGTGCGGTAAGCACATTAGTTTAATCATTTCCCTTCTCACACTAATGGTCTTTACAGGTTTTTGTATGAATTTAAATGAGTGTATTTTTCACCTCTGTGACACACAAATTGTATACAAATAATTGTGAACTATCATACACATATTTCAAAAATAATTAGAACTCTAAAACTAGAAATGTTTGCGCATGATTTAATTTGTGAATTTCTAGGGTAGGTGCAAAAAGCAAAAAGTTATATAGTCAGCAAACATTAATAGCCTATGTTTAATAGGTCCATGATGGACCAAAATCCCAAAGTTAAATAGTCACAAAATACTCTAGTTTTACAGTATTAAATCTAGAAAGATATGCACAATTACAGAAATTTCACCTTTCCAACTTTAAATTTGTAAAAATACATTTTGACCAGGTAAAGTCAAATTAAAATGTAAGAGCAATTTGCATAGTAGGGACAGTCATTGAAGGAAAGCATACAGTACTGATCCTGTCAGAAGGATACAGAAGAAAATTTTCGAGGATTACTACGATTCCTTAGAATTTTTCTTATATCTTCTTATTGTGTTGCCAGCCAGTTGCTGAATAAAGTTCCAAACCAGCTCATTGACTTGTTCTGAGTACTTCATTGGTAGAGATAGTCAAGTATTGAATCTGCCTTTCACCAAACTAGTCTGTTGCAGAGCACTTGTCGCCGCTTCACCGTCGCCGCCCGCGAACATCACCGCCAAGACCATACACCACCGTGCGATATCGTCTCAGCTACGTGTGCTTCGTGGATTAGCAACTCGCGCCGACCTGATCATCGCGACTGCTCCCAAGGGACCATCCATCTGCGCCACCCTGCTCTCGGGTCTACATCTCCCCGAGGGACCGTTATCACGCTGATAAGCCGATCCGTCATTAACGCCCGGTGTTCTCCCCTGGGATAAGCAACGCGCCGACGAGCCCACCCAGCAACATCCGGTATCAATCAGCGCATACGGCCAACATATGGATGCCACAAGTAAGTGTGTTAATCCTCAAATAGCAGTCCCCTGCGTAATCTGTAAGGAACTTCTCTTTTTCTCCACCAGACCAAAGATCAAGTTTGCACATTCCTGCATGATCCCGTGTGCTCCGACGACTGTGCCCAACGGGACGACGCCGACAAGTATCTACCTCCCGGTAGCTTCCCAGGGTCCTGCAAAATCTGCAATGCGCTCATCGATTTCCCCACGTCCACGGCGTTGCGGAAGTTCAAAGAACATCCCATCTGTTCCGACGAGTGCGCTTTTCTGGACCACGAAAAGCTACCGTACGTGGCCCCGGACCCCAACCAGCCGCGGCGCCGACACGAAACAATCCACCACACTCGACGTAACCCGTATCGCCAACCCAGTAAATCGACCAAAATCACTGATTTTGTCGCAGCCTGCATCTCCTGCGAAAAACAGCTGTTTTTCGGTTCGAAGAGGAACTGGACCGATTCCGGGAAGTGCCACTGTGTTCATCGGAGTGCTACTTTTGGGACCAGGAGTGGGTGCAAAATACCCCCCATATATCTCCCGAATACGTCCCTTATTTCCCCAATCCGAATCCCACCTGCTACTAGTCACACCCCGCCGTCTCACGCTCAGCGACAAGTTGAGCGCTAATTGATCACCTGCCATTTCATTCTCTAGCAACAACAACACCGACCTCAGCCATGGATTCCGAGCCGGAAATCTACAAAAACAGCTCGGACGTATGCGGTAATCTTGACGCCACCATGCCCCACGCCCGCTCAAACGACGATATCGCTCTACATCGGCACACGATCAACACGGGCCGGCCAGATGCAGGTGGCTACAATAGAAACCTACACACGACACCAGTACAGCGTGCGTCATCAGCATCCCAGACGCCAACGACCAAAGCAGGCCCATCGGCGACTTCTACGCCGAATCTGCCCACGACAGCAAACACCAGCATCTCCCAGACAGCGACCAAAACCGGTGCTGAAGATGCAACACCAAGAGACATCTCTCAAATCCCAATATCAGCACCCCACGACGACGACCTCGCCAGCACCCCCGTCACGGCATCACTGCCTGGCCCCGAGGATGACACGCCCGAGAGCCCGAGCTCCTCGGCCCCCACCACCGGCCCAGCCACGGCTGCATCCGCGTCCTACAAAGCACACCCGGGACCAGGTGGACTTCGTCACAGCAAACTACATCAAAGCTTGCTGGACCAGTTCCCGGGCGCGCCCATGAAAGACCGGCTCCCACTGACCGCAGCTAATAGCCCCATTAACGCCATTAGCGCCGCAGACTGCGTCGACATCGAATCGTCTGGAGAAATCCCACCTGGTCAACATACGCCTCCCTCAAAGGACGGACGCCGCCAGCGCCACATTCCGATCGGGGTGAAAGATAATGGCCTAAACAAACGCCTTTCATCCGACGCACCCAGCATCAACCTCGACGACATGCTTAACGACACACAGCCCGAGGATGGATGGGATTCCAGCGACCGCCTGCAATCACCTGGGAGTGATCGCCCTACCCGCTATGGATTCTTCGACCGACATCGACTTCCGCCTTTGTCTCAGACCGATCGTAATGACATTATGATGAATACCATTGAGGGTCTGCAAAAACACTATGAGTCTCTTGTGGACAGACTGAAAAAACCGCCTCACTCGGCGGACACCACGCCCGACGGCTCACGCTCTCTCTCTCCCAAGCGTCGACCCAAGTCCATCACACCTACGGATGTGTCAGACATGGTGAACCATATGTTAGACACCTTCACCAACGCCCAAAAACAGCTGCTTACAAATCTCCACGCTGACTTCAAAAAAGTCATGATTCAAACCACATCGCAGCTGAGCGCCGATTTTCTCACACATCTGGACCAAATTACAACACGCACCGATAAGTTGGACCACAGCTTGTCGCACTACCGCCAGGTGCAGGCAGCCGCTGATAGACGCGCCGATCAACAGATTCTTTACCTCAAAGCTGATCAAACAGAAAATGCCAAGCACATCACAATGCTGCAGCAAGAAAATGCAGCCATCATACAGGACATGCGTACTATTCATGATCACCAAACAGATAAATTGAAGCAATACATTAAAGAATCGGTGTATGAAGCGGAGAAATCATTGACCGCGCGTCAAGATCATGCAATGCGCCAACTATATCATGACCTTAATGGCCCGACCCGGCCCCCACCCACCCAAAATCGACCTCCCCAGTCATACGGCGAAGTCCAAGATGGCGTGTACACGCCAACTCGACGTACGGGCGCCAGCGATTCACGTACGCCACCATGCACCCCGCCCATGCAAACTCACCCAGTCACCGACGCTCGCTCTCGCCACATGCCGCCAGCTGGAACCGATCAATTAACACAACACGCCATGGACGCCCGCTACACCCACCAGGCAACATCTGGCATAGATCACCTCTCAGTGCGCGCCGCCGCCGACCCAGCGTACGCACTCGCGGGTAAGCTAGCGGATTTGATAGAAAAAATGGCAGACAGGCCGAAATCTACGCGACGGGATGCTCCAAAGATAAGCGCCCCTACCTTTAATGGCGCTCAAGACTCAAGCTTCGAGACGTGGCGGTCCAGCCTAGAAGATACCTTCACATATCTACAATGGCCGGCAGATGACCCACAGCGTCTGGCTTTGCTTCCCACGGTCCTGCTTGACTATGCAAAAGTGCATTACAACAGCATGCCACCGGCCGACAAGGCCACCTACGACATAGCAATGACCAACCTTGCCAAAGCCTTCTCCATCGCCCATCAGCCACCTACCACCAGAGCAGCGCGCCTCCAACGTCAACAAGGCGCCACAGAATCCGTGCGTGATTTCAATCTAGAAATAACGCGCCGATTGCAAGAATGCAACATCACTGATAAGGACCGACAACTGGACATTTATATCCAGAACCTCCGGGATGAAATTTCCCAGCGAGTCCTTCTCATGTTGCCCACAACACTACGTCAGGCCCAAATCTGCGCAGAAACAGTCGAGCACAGTCTGGCGATCACTAATAAGTCCCCAGTGCTAGCTATCAATCAACCACCTTCCCAAGATAGACGGGACGTCGGCAAATACCGGTCAAACAGCCGGGGCTACCAGGACTTCAACAATCGCTCTCGTTACGACAATCACAACCAACGTAACTACCGAAGCCAATCACGTGACAGACGAGCTGACTCACGGCAATCACGGGAGCGCAGGCAACGAAGCTCATCCTACGATAACCGCCGCGGATCGAGCCGAGACAGGTATAATTCGCGCTCCAGGCAACGCAGCAGCAGCGACCAACGGAGGGGTCAATATTCACGGTCACCTTCATATAACAGGAACAGATATGATAGGTCACCCACACCCCATATCAACGCCATCCACGACGAAGACCAAATCGCAAAAAACTAGAGTACGTACCAGGATCAATACTGCCTTTGTCTTACGCCACAGACACCTCTAAAACAATAGTTTCCACAACAATATACAATAGTAACCTGGTACGTATCAAAACGCCATCATTAAAAGAATCGACAGCTCTACTCGATACGGGCAGCTCCATCAATTGTATCAGCTTGGCGTCCCTCAATAAACTTTATCCTAACATTACTAAACTCATCCCGTCTTCACGATCCTTCACAACGGCCTCAGCCTCCACGCTCGTCACCATCGGCAAAACACGTTTATCGTTTTACCTGGCCGATGTTTTAGTTACAGCCTCGTTTTATGTATTCAAAACTGCTAACTTCAACTTTATTCTTGGCGTCCCATTCATAAAATCCAACAACATTCTCATGAACTTAGCCAATAATACTATACACATGCCAACGCCAGTCTGCGATGTTTTCACTAACGAAAACCTCAAACTAACACCTCAATCTACAGCAATCATCGCAGGTCGCCTACCATCCAACATGATTCTACAATCCGGCCTTCACGGTACGATTCAAAACTCTACAATACAAGACGGCGTCCACGTCATCTCCATCGCGTCTACAACACAAGCTTTACAAGTCCCAGTGATGATATGCAACAATACAAAACAACCCATCAACATCCCTAAAGGTACCTCCATCGCCACCTTCACACCCATGGAAGAAGAGGACATCACTGACGAACCACTGCCAACCATGACACCAGAACCCCAAAATCAAGAAGATACACCCATGTTCAACCTCGACAACCTCTCCGCCGACCCGTCCTACCAACAGCAAGTTTTAGAAATATTAAATGAACACACCGCGGCCTTCATGACCAAAAATGGCAAACTCGGTGAATGCAAACACTCACCTCTCAAGATCACACTCAAACCCAATGCGGAACCCAAGCAGTTCTCCCAATATCGCTACCACCCGGAAGTACGCAAACGCATGGCAGAAAAGATTAAAGAAATGCTCGAACAAGGCATAATTGAAGTGTCTTCCCACATCAAATGGGTAAGCCCCCTCGTCCCTGTCCGAAAGGGGGTGAAAAAGAGTCGGAAACACCTCCAATCACCGGACGATACGTACGAGATACGTCCCATAGTTGGATCTTAGAGGTTTGAATGCGAATTGCGTTTGGGGTAGATGGCTGATCCCCAGCGTGCAGGCGGTCATAGACACCATTGCCGAACGTAAAGCGGTCATTTTCAGCACGCTGGACCTCAAACAGGGGTATTTTCAGATACCCCTCCACAAAGACAGCCAACCGCTCTGTGGGTTCCACTTCGACAACAAGGCCTTTGTGTTCAAAAGATGCCCACAGGTCTCTGCTCAGCGCCCTCACATTTTTCCAAGGTCATGGCCACAGTCCTCCGTGATCACATCGGCAAATGTGCTACGGCATATTTAGACGACATCCTCGTATTTTCGCCCAACAAACAGCAACACCTTGAAGACCTACACAACGTCCTCGCATCTATTGAAGAATCAGGTCTCAAACTAGCCACATCAAAATGTACGTTCGGAGCAACTTCATGCGACTTCCTAGGACACACCATCACATCCGATGGAATAAAACCTTCAAAAGCACATACAGATGCGATCACGTCATTCCCGGTTCCCGCTAAACCCAGGGAACTGAAAAGTTTTCTCGGCATCTGCGGGTATTTCTCCAATTACATACCAAAGAAAGGAGACAAAGTGAACCCCCTCCTCCGCCTACTGAAAAAGGGAGTCAAATGGGAATGGACACCAGCCTGCTCCGAGAGTTTCGAATCGCTTAAACACACGTTAGCGTCCAGACTATTGCTCCACTATGCAGACCACAACAAAAGATTCTACCTTTTTACCGACGCAAGTTTTTCGGCCGTAAGCGGAGCACTTATGCAACAAGACAGGAAGGGCGACTTGGTACCGATTGCCTACTGTGGACGTTCGCTAACAGAACCAGAACGTAAACGCGACATCCTGGAACTAGAAATATTGGCAGTCTGCTATTCCCTTGCGCAATTTGACTATTACCTCAGTTACAACAAATTCACGCTTTATGTGGACAATAACTCCCTCACCAAGATTCTGGCCAACGAGAAGAAACTTACGCCAAAACTGGCGAGATGGGTGCTTTATATTAGCGGATATGATTATGAAATACATCACATTAAAGGCACGAACAACGTATTGGCAGACGGATTGAGTCGCCGGAGTTACAACATTACGCACGTCGGCGGACGACAAACTGGACACATTTACCCTGCACCCCACGGACATATCCGCCATCACCCGCTCAGCTTCAAAGACCGAAAACAAACAAGACCACCACACCAATGACACCGACGACCCACAAGCAAAACATCAATCATCAACACAGACTCGTGAATCACACAGCCCCCAAAATCAAGCAAAACCATCGAAATTGCCTAAACGAGTAACGTTTCAAGATGACACACCCCAAAAACAATCCACGCAACGTAACACCCCATTCCCCGATGGCCTCATTCCACAGGACTTTCAACTAGCACAACAACGTGACGAGTACTGCAAAGATCTCATAGCCTACCTCAAAAATCGCAGGCTACCACCTACATCCAAACGACGCCGTCGCGTGTACAACAAAGCAAATTCTCACTGTCTCCTGGGCACACCTGAATTACTTTACAATATATCACCAGACAACAGAAACCCGCATGCGTCACCACAACTTCGTCTACTCGTGCCCGCGGAAATGCAACAAACTGTCATTAAAACTGTGCACGATTCACACGTAGGTACTCACTTTGGTGTAGACAAAACTCTGGACCTCATTCAACATACATACGTATGGCGTTTCATGGGAAATATGATCAAGAAATACGTTGCAAATTGCATCACCTGCAACAAAGCCAAAAACTCGCTGCCCCTACAACACGCTCCGGGGACACCTTATTGTCACCCCTGGCTCCATTTTACAAGGTCGGAGCGGATCATATCGGGAAATTCGCCATGACACCCAATAAAAACCTTTATATCGCAATGATTGTTTGTCATAGTAGCCGGCTCGTCTGTGCTTGGCCAACAAAAACCACGTCAGCAGCAGAATTCGCAAAAGGTTTTGTAAAACACGTGCTTGCAATTCACGGAGTGCCTCACGTCATGATCTCTGATCGTGGCAGCAATTTTATTTCAGACGTATGGAAAGAAGCAGCGCTTATCATGGGAATGAAACTCAAATACAGCAGCCCGTTCCTGCCCAGGTCCAACGGACGCTCAGAAAGACAAAACAAAGTTATTACGAATATACTGCGCTGCGTTTGTCAAAACAACCCCCGCACATGGGACGATATGCTGCCCATAGTAATCTTCAACATGAACAACACAAAGTCACGTGCCACAGGATTCTCCCCACATGAAATAATCTACGGGAAAAACTTGCGCCAAATAACAGACATGACGCCGCCCTCCTATAAACCCCTCCATCAACACGCCATAGACGTACAATACGCTCAACAACAAGCTATGGCCGCAATCAATCAGCATAATCTAACGATGCTCAATAACCACAAACACATGCAGCCACCCACTACTTCCCAACTGAAAGAAGGTGATATATGCTTTTGGCGCAGACCCGCACTCGACGATCCTCACAGCAACAAAAAATTACAGTCAATCAATCGCGGACCATACAAAGTCGTAAAACGAACCCCACATCAAGTTCATTTACACGACATCACCACAGACAAGCCACTAAAAAACCCAGTTAGTATCTCACATATAATTCGACCTTCCCACTTCTACGGCAACTAAGAACCACACTATATTTAACCTCAGAAATAAGCCAGCGCTGACGCATCAACCACCTTTTCCCGTCACAATAATTTAGCGCCAACACACTCATTGTCAAGCTAAACCGTATACGTCAATTCAATCATGAGCAGGCAGGCAAAGCCGTGTTCTAGTCTTGACGTGGAGGGGCACGCCGCAATGTGACTTGTTTTCTCATCGTGTGCCGACTGCAGCGAAAAGAACCCAGGGTGTCCTTTCGCCGCAATCGCCGCCAACTAGGCTACAAATCCTGTCGCGTACCGAGCTAACAAGCGGGTCAGTGCGAAGCGCACTCCCCCTCAAATCCGAGCATCATACACCACGGCGACCACATGGACGATACATTGCGCCCTAGTCAAAATGGTACTTCCGCTTCCCCCCCCCCCTCAAGATGCCCAGCGCCCAGGCCCTCCCTCCTACAGACATAAACACAAACACACTAATTATCAACAAACGCCGCGCTCAGCGACCACCAGCGCCCAGCGGCACCGCCACAATTAGTCTAACCGCCACATCCGGTTCCGCATTGAGCGCGGTTCCGCATGCTGCAGCGCGCTACATAACGAGCCGTAATTTAGATTGCAACCACTTCTCATCGCCGATTGCTGCAGACTACTTCCACTGCTGCTCACCACCTGCCACGAATACTCGTCTCAACTCATCACAATTCTACAACGCTATTCATCTCAACTAACTGCTCTTCTACATCGCTGCAAATCGCCACCTCATGGCTAAACCCACGCCCGGTAGCGGAGGAATCGGCTCGTCAACCAAGTACATAGCCAATTGTGCAGTGTGTAAAACACTCATCTTCTTCAAATACAAAGAAGAATTTGACAACTTTAACACTGATCCGTACTGTGGTGAAGAGTGTATCTTTTTAGCCCTTCAAAACCTGCCGTGCGCCGACTCCACACCAAGCAACAAGTCCAAGCAATAACAAACTACACTCGTCGCCCACAATATCATCTTCAACAAACTTACACCTCACTACACCACAAACGCGCTGCCATCGTCTCAACACATCTGGCAATCCTCCCATGGGACAAACACAGTCGCGCCTAGCTTCACCACCCAGCCCATCAATCGTCAACAGCCTCGTATACTCATGGGACTCCCGTCGACAAACTCCCGTCGGCACCAAGAAATGTCGGCCCAAACCCGCCGGATACGGTCGCCGACGCAAACATTACTGTTCGCCTTCCTCATTTGTTCAATAAGTACACCCAGCCACGCCGCGCCACCTCACGTCACGTACAAAGCGGCAGTGGGCCTCCTCTTTACACATGAACCGCACGCAATACTACATGCAGATGGCAATGTCGACTTGCACTTCATGATCAATATGCCCCCCCTAAGTGAAATGGCACAAGAAATCTACAGTGACGAAAACATCGCCATAGAATGCAATTTGAACGGTACTGGTCAAAATCTGTGTCTCTATATTAAAAATATCACCAGACTAGAATTGAAACAACTGAAGCACCTAAAACAGCAGACCGAGCGTCATATGAAAATCCATGACGACTTAATGCAACAATTTACGTTGGTAGAAGGCCCACAAAAACGGTCATGGCTGCCTTTAGGCGGCATTTTTTCCACTGTGTTCGGCACAGCCAAACATTCAGATGTCAAAAAGCTTAAAGCCAAACTTAAATTAATGTCTACAAACGCACAGGCCCTCGATGCTAACTACGACAACTTGTACACCGCATTCCGCGATACAATCAACGCCACAACACATCACGTGGACGCCTTGGTCACATTAGTACGCCACCAAGACGAAACTCTGTTATCCACAATTCAAAATATGGACAAGTTAAACAATCAGATCAATGACTTCGTGTCCTTTGCCTCCCCCAGCGAACTAAATTACCTACTATTGCCAAAAACAATTTGCCACCAAGCTTACTCTCACAGAAGACACTCATCAAGGGACTTCGCACATTGTCGTTCAAAATTCGCCGATATAACTATCAACCGCTGCCCTATAACCATCTAAAACAGTTTTATTACCGCACCTCCACAGTCATGGGACATATCATAGACCAAACGCTAGTAATCACGATTCCGGTACCCATCATTTCATCAACCCCGCTTATTTTTAATCTATATCACATGACCACCCAGCCAATTCCAATACATGGACCAACAACGAATCAAGCGCCATTTAACACAAACACAGATCACCTTCCGCCCGCAAGTTCAATAAATCCAGTAACCATCAAATGTGCAGAGGGGCGCCGAACTCAAATGCAAATTACACACCATTGCTTAACCCACCGGATGCTATTGCCACTTCTAATTTGGTGCCTATGTCATTAATCGGCCTCCGCATCCAATCATCACAATCCTACTGGTAGAATTTCATAGGGGACAATTAACATGGCATTTAGTAAACAGTCGCATATTGAAAACTGCAGTTTGTCTATATGTATTTCTTTGTACCCAATGTTTGGCCCAATACAAGGACAAGTCAACCCATGTGTGAAGTAGACCTATAGACAAAAGATTTATGATGATTTATAATAAGTTATCACGCCAGCAATTGAGCAAATAGTGGAAGTAATAGCAGTAAAGTGAATGAGTAATCCAAATTTGACCAATACAAAAATGAGTGTAATTCATCGTTCTTCAATGAGAATAGTTCCATATGCACTAACACTAAGAACAGATATACCTGCAGCTGTCAACAAGGATACTTTGGATACAACTGTGAAACAGGTATGTGGAGTGATACTTCAAGTATATACATTCAAATTGCATGATGGTGAGATCTATCCCCCTGAATCAAAACTCTATAAATAACAAATTATGAACAACATTGCCATACTGTTATATTGCCATAATGAATAAAGCTATACCATAGCCTGGTGGTTACTGTGCAATAAATTGAGGCATCTCTATGATCCTAAAATTGCCTCAAACATCAGATGTAAAATCAGCACATTTAAGGGCTCCCTCCGGGGACCGCCAAATATATTTCCAAATATATTTTTTTTATGTGTGCAGCTACATTATGTGGCATTCGTGAGTAGTGAAAATAAATGTTGGAGAAACTTCCATTTTATCAGAAGGGTTGAATGAAAAAATGGCAAATATGAGTTTAATTGATAGTTGTTCTGTTGTTCACGTGAAAGAGAAGATAATTTTGAGCTGATATGTCCGAGCCCACAGGGCTCGTGTATACAGGGCTGGGTCCTCACTTGGATTGTAATCCTGCAACAAATCTTTGCCTGACATCTAGTAAGGCCTCCCAGCTGGTGGGAGCCAAGATGAAACTTTATTTCCAGTATTCTAAAATTGTTTAAAATTTAGAAGTATATGATGAAATGTTCATTAAACTAGACTTGTAAGCCAGTTTTCTATAATACCACACTAGCAGTGCTGGGCAAAGGCATCTTTGATTTCTGACTGTCCCAATGTCACATACTAATGCCTTCAATTTTGCTCACCATTCTCTTCTCTCACTCTTTGTGTTAATGCATTCAAATGGATTAATTTTATCGGGGAATCATGTACCACATGCGCCGCAGTGAACCGGCCCCCAGCTCCCACGCTGAGAGGCTGCGCACACCGCACACCTAGCGTGCATTACCGTATAGTCAAGCCAGTGCTTATTAGCAGGGCCGATGCGTTTTCCAGCTCAGTTGCAGAATAAACTACCAAACCAGCTCATTGACTTGTTCTGAGTACTTCAATGGTAGAGATAGTCAAGAATTGAATCTGCCTTTCACCAATCTTAGTCTGTTGCAGATTGCGCCTTGCCGAGCACTTGTCGCCACTTCACCATGTCGCCCTTGAACATCACCGGCAAGACCACCACCACCGTGCGATATCATCTCAGCTTCACGTGTGCTTTCCGTGGACCAGCAACTCGCGCCAACCTAATCATGCGACGCTCCCGAGGGACCATCGTCACAACTCAGCGTCCCCCAGCTGTGCCTCCTGCTCGCACCGCACCGCCCCGGGGACCGCTTATCATGCCGATAAGCTCCAGCCGTGGTGATAACTAGCCCGATCCGTCATGGCGCCCGCTGTTCTCCTTAGGATAACCAGCACGCCAACCAGCCACCGGCCACACCGGAAGGTTTCAATCAGCTGGCGACAGCGACCAACATATGGATGCCACAAGTAAGTGCGTTAACACTAAAATAGCAGTCGCCTGTGTGGTTTTGTAGGGCTTCTCCTTTTGTCAAACGAGATCAAGTCCTTTGTTCTTACGACCCAGTGTGCTTTCGGGCGACTGTGCTCAACGTGGCCGCCCGCCGATAAATATCTCTCCCTCCGTCAGCTTCCCAGGGACCTAGGTCTGCAAGTCTGCGCTCATTAATTTTCCCCGTCCACAGCATTACGGAAGTTCAAGAGCGCCCCATGTTCCAAGCAGTACGTTGTCAAGCAATTGCATTGTTCAAGAGCTAGACTCTGATTGATATGATATATTGATATCATTAGCATGAGTAAACATTTGATGACAAGGTCATCGGGTAGACAAATTCATTAAAGTGTTGTAATTCAAAATGAACTGGTTTAAGCACTCCATATTATTTCGTAATCCAACATTGTACAGCTGCATCTCTTTGTTGTAATACAATGTAAATTCATGATTTATGCTTATAAGAATATTTTAATGAGCTCATTTGCATATCATTTATATGCAACATAAGGGGCATGCTTTAAGCTTTAGATTGATGCATATATTTTGATTATATGTCCAATACTTGCAGAGATATTTGAATTTTAGTTTACACTGTAGGATATTGCCCATTTGATGGTTGCTATAGAAACTGGTGCATACGCTAAATTGTGGATACTATTTCCATCCATTTTATAGCCAAGTGACAGTTCTAAACCATGATGTATTTAGGTTTGCTGAAAATGATATAACATAGGAATGGGGTCGGTTAGAATGAACAAATTTCTGGAAAAACCGTTAAAATCTAAAAATTATGCAAATTAGAATTATGTTAATGAGCTAATTTTTATTATTATTAATATGCAACACAACAAGCATGTCATAGGGTTTGATGTGATGTATATAACTTGAATATATGACAAATACTTGCAGAGATATTTGATTTTTAGTTTATACTGAAGGTTATTCATGATTTTATGGTTACCATAGAAACTGGCGCCTCACGCTAAATTGTATTGGAAATTATTTGCAGTATCATTTGTATCAGTGTTACAGCCAAGTAGCATGGCTAAACCATGATGTATTTAGATTTGCTCAAATTAACTTATTATTGAAATAGGATTATTTGAAATGAACAAATATTGAGAAAAAACGTTAAAATTTACAATTTATGCAAATTAGAATTATGTTAATGAGCTCATTTGCATACAATATTTCTTGTGAAGAAAGAGGGCAATGTAAGCTTTCATTAAATGTCAAGATGATGTACATCAGATGAGTAGTTATGTTGCTACATACAATTATGTGATGGGTCCTCTAACCCCCAAAATTAGCTACGTTGCCATGGAAACCACCCCACAGAAAAAAACTGCACCACTTTTCAGTCCGGCATACTCACTTTCTGTAAAGCCCGATAGTTACTCTACACCATGGTATCGTTGGAATTTATCTAAATTCCGGATGGAGCAAAAATGGTGTTACAGGGGTCTCGCCAACCTACTATTGACGTTGAGGGGCGCCGTAACGTGAATTGTCTTCTCACCGTGTGCCAGCTGCAACAAAAAAGAACCAAGGGTGTCTTTCCACCGCATCGCCGCCAACAAGGCTACAAATCTCTTGCGCGTGCCAAGCTAACAAATGAGTCAGTGCTAAGCGCACTTTCCCCCATCAAATTCGAGCCTCATAGACCATGGCCACCATATGGACGATACACTGCGCCCTAGTCAAAATGGTACTTCGTTTCCACCCCCAAGATGCCAAGCGCCCAGGCCTTCAATCCTCCAAACATAAACACAGACACACTAATTATCAACAAACGCCTCGCACAAACCGCTTACGATTAGTCTAACCGCCACTTCCGGTTCCACATTGAGTGCGGTTCCGCATCTATTGCGGCGCTACATAACGAGCCGCCATTCACATTACAACCACTTTCTCATCTCTGACCGCTGCAGATTACTTCCATTGCTGCTCACTACCTGCCAAGAATACTCGTCTCCCAACTCATCACACTTCTACAACACTATTCGTCTCAACTAACCAGTCTCCTACATCACTGTAAACCGCCACCCATGGCTAAACCGACGCTTGGCAGCGGAGAAATCAGCTAAATCACCCAAACACATAGCCAACTGTGCAGTAAAACACTCATCTTCTTCATATACAAAGAAGAGTTCGACAAATTTAACACTGATCTGTACTGTAAAGAGTGCATCTTTTAGCCCTTCAAAACCTGCCGTGCACCGACTCCAATAACACCGAAAAACAAGTCCAAGCATTAACAGACTACACTCGCCGCCCACCCTATATCAAATATCCACATCATTGAACCACACTACACAAAACCGCGCTGCCCACTCCAGCACATCTGGCAATATTCCCATGGGACAAACACAGTCGCGCCTAGCTTCACCACCCAATCAATCACTCGCCAACAGCCTCAGATACTCATGGGACTGGCAAACTCCCCGTCGGCACCAAGAAATGTCGGCCAAAACCCGCCGACACAAATATTACTGGTCATTTTTCTCATTTGTTCAATAAGCACACCCAACCACGCCCGGCGCCAAGATGTCACGTACAAGCGGCAGTGGGCCTCCTCTTTACACATGAACATACGCAATACTCCAATGCAGACGGCAATGTGACTGCACTTACCATGATCCAAAACCTACCCTTTCAACGAAATGGCACAAAATCTACAGTGGCGAAAACATCACCATAGAAATGCAATTTGAACAACAGGTCAAAATCTGTGCCTCTATCAAAAATGTCACCAAGCTAGAATTGAAACAACTAAAAGCACTTTAAAACAGCAAACCGAACGCCATATGAAAATCCATGACGACTTAATGCAGCAGTTTACATTGGTAGAAGGCCCTACCAAAAACGGTCGTGGCTGCCTCTGGTGACGCATTTATTCCACCGTCTTTGGCACAGCCAAACACTCGGATGTCAAGCTTAAGCCAAGCACAAGTGTGTCTACAAACGCACAGGCCCCTTGATGCTAACTACGAC
>JAGTTF010003578.1:0-26008 GCA_019095985.1 Streblospio benedicti | reverse complement strand
CATATTAAATAACTTTCAGATTACGGGTCACTACTAATCACTATAGATTATTAACATATAACCAATATGTAAACATTAATACATAAACATCACCGTTACCTCTTTTCTCTTTTATACAATTCTATACAATATATATCGATCATCCAAATACAACAAATAGTAACATTTTCAAACTCTATTCCATATATCCCTCTTCTCCTTTACAAACAATAATGCAACCGTTAGTACAACCCGGTATACAACATGACAATATTTGAACATAACTACTGTGACAAATCATAATCTGCCAGATACTGAGGTCTTCGCCTCTCTCCTAAAGGGTAACGCCTAATTGTTACACCACCTTTTCAGTGTTATCTATGTCGACTATTTCTGCTGGGAATACTACAACCGTCATCATTATCACTATCACTCTCAGCGTTACTCGTTTCTGTCACAACAGGCACAACATACAGGTCTGAAAGGGGAACTTCATAAACACGTTCTCAACTGGTCACTGTGCACAATTTAATGCTTAAATAAAACGGGTTCATATCATTACATCTTCCTTCCTAAGTTAAATATCCATCAACTTTTAACATTGCACAATCCATCAAAATTACTTCCTGCTTAAATTACATATCAAATAACCATGTTGATCAGAAAACGAATTCCTAAACATATTTTAAAATTACAACTAAAATCAAGCTAAAACTACAAATTCCAACTATCTCATAGTAAAATTGAACATGATCAATCGGTCATAATACAATGATCTCTACCATCATATTCTTATCTTGGGATTTGGTTAATAACACAACACATATCAATGGGAATTTATAAACACCTTTTAGAACTGCATATGCATCAATATCAAAATTATGAACTTCAAAATTAACTAGCATCTGTAAAATAATGCACATAGCATATATCATTATTTCTAAAATTGCTTACAGTCTTTCAAACAATATACACAATACACACAATCCAGTCGCATATTTACATTTGAAAGTCTTTAAAGCGTTCTGGTTTCTTGCCTCTGGTCACTCTGATAGGGCGAGTTGGTTGACTAGGTACACACGTAGATGGTTGATCCAATGACTGCTGCTGTGCCTCATGTGATGTTTCCTCCACATCTGTTGGTTGATTGGTATTGTCAATTATGCTAAGTGGTGTTCGCGTGTGAACTGGGATATCACATGGAGGGATCGCCAATAAATGTCGGCGATTGCGTCGGTACACACCATTTCCTGTATCTACTACATATGACCTCCCACCTTTCAACGATTCAGTTATTTTTCCTGGACTACTCCATCTTTTATCATTGTCAATTTTAACTCTCACAGTGTCACCAGGCCTTAATGGGGATAATGGCCTTGCACCATTTCTTTTATCAAAATAATATTTCTGACTTGATTTAGCACACTCAAACTTTTCACTTACACTATCATACGTTGGCCATCCTGGTTCAAGTTTTTCTTTTTAATATTGGCAAGTCAGTAGCCATTCTTCTTCCCTGCAGCAGTTGACATGGACTATATCCGGTTATAGTGTTTGGAGTAGCTCTGTACGCCATAAGAGCCATGATTTGGTCTTCTTGATCCAAAATCTTCTTCGCCTGTTTCACGGCTTGTTCTGCACTTCCATTGGCCTGTGGATAATGGGGACTTGAAGTTTCTATTGTCATGTTAAAATCTTTCACAAATTTTCTGAACTCATTTGAAACAAATTGCGTACCATTGTCAGTCCTCAGAAGTTCAGGCACACCCCATCTTGCAAATAAAATTTTCATTTCTTTAATTAACATATATGAGGCAGTGGATTTCATCTGTATTATTTCGATCCATTTCGAAAAATTATCAGTCACTACTAAATATGAACGATGATTATGATCCAATAAATCTGCACTAACATTTTGCCACGGTCTTTCAGGCAATTTACCCGAGATCAAGGGTTCTGCTCTCTGTGATGATTGATTGATTTGACAATGATGACAATTCTTAATATACTCTTCAATGTCTTTTGATATGTTTGGCCACCAAATTGCCTCTTGCGCTTTTAGCCTACTTTTTGTCACGCCAGGATGTCCATTATGGATCTTTTCCAACATCTCTTTTCTCATTTCTTTCGGAATCACTAATCTGTCACGATACAATAGCAGACCATCTGAAACACTCAACAATGACCTTACATTATATAGTTCTTTCAAATCAGGATTTACTTCATGTGATTCTGGCCAACCATTGATTGTCAATTCTTGCACTTTATTTATGATTGGATCCCTTTCTGATGCTTGAACAATTTCTATCAACTTACTGTTAGATGCTGGTAAATTTGTGACAATTGTCTGTATACAACATTCCACTTCCGCTTCTAATTCATCATCTTGAGACAGTTGACATTGGATTGGCTTGCGTGACAGTAAATCAGCCAATACTAGACTTTTACCAGGTACATGTTCAGCAATTCCATTATACCTCATTAGCCTAATTAATAGTCTTTGACATCTGATTGGAACAACATCTAAGTCTTTGTTGTTAATTATTGGCACAAGTGGTTTATGATCAGTGATTATTGTAAATTTATCAAGACCAATTAGATACCTTGAAAAACGTTCACAGGCCCATACAACACCCAACAATTCCTTTTCTATTTGTGCATATCGTTTTTCACACTCGGTCATAGTTCTTGATACGAATGCTATGGGTCTTCGATTACCGTCGTCGTCTTCCTGCATGATCACTCCACCCATTCCATAGCTACTTGCATCGCTACTGACCAGTGTGGGGCGAGTCGGGTCATAATAAGCAAGAATTGCCGATTTAGAGATGGCTTCTTTCACATCCTGAAATGCCTTTTGCTGTGGACCGTCCCAAACCCATTGCATGTCTGATTTCAAAAGACGACTTATCGGCTCCATCTTTTGAGAAAGATCTTTTACAAATCTGCTCATAAAATTTACCATTCCCATGAATGATCGTAATTCACCTACGTTTGTTGGGTGTGGCATTTCCACAATCGCTTTTACCTTGTCGGGGTGAGCTGAAAGTCCTTCTTTATCAATTATGTGACCAAGAAACGTTATCGATTTTTGCTTGAATTTGCATTTAGACTTGTTCAATTTTAAGCCACTCTCTTCAATTTTCTTCAATACCCTTTTTAGGATCTCGTCGTGTTCGTTTTCATCTTTACTATGAATCATTACGTCATCTTGATACACTTCTACACCTTGTATGCCATTTAATATGCGGTTCATTTCACGTTGGTAGATCTCACTAGCACTTGTTATGCCAAACGGAACTCTTGTAAAACGGTATCGTCCAAATGGGGTTATGAACGTGGTCAATTTTGAACTTTGTTCGTCTAGGGGCATCTGCCAGTAACCTGATGAGGCGTCCAGATGTGAAAACATTACGGAGCCACTCATGCGCCCTAGTATATCTTCAACAGTAGGTATGACAAATCTTTCTCGTTTAACTGCTTGATTCAACTTTTTAAGATCTACACATATTCTAATTTTACCATTAGGTTTCGTGACGGGCACGATGGGACTGCACCAATCTGTGGGACCCTCTTCTTCGACTATCACCCCTACTTTGAGCATTTTGTCTATCTCTTCTTTGACTTTGGGTATCAACGGCAATGGGATTCTTCGCGGAGTGGATATACTGTATGGAATACAATCGTCTTTTAACTGGATCTTCACCGGTTGACACTGCATCAACCCTAAATCACCATACACCTGGACTTCACCAATTGCATTTAGTCTTTTAATGAGATTCATCTCGCAACTAATTCCTCTTCCGAGAAGATTCTGGGTCTTGTGGTTTACTACATATATGGTTTCTTTGTAATTTTTATCTTTGTGACTTATTTCAGCTTCAAAATAGCCAACATGTTTTACATTACCACTCACACCTTGCAGCCTCACCTTGTTTGTTTTCAGATATGGTTTGGGCATCATTTTGGCATAATTTTCAGTAGACATCACTGTAACATCAGCACCAGAGTCAATTTTAAATGATTGGTAATTGTCGTTTACTTTCAACCTCACCAACCACGGGGGTTCTTCTTTTGACTTGTTTTCTAATGAGCCTATATTCAATTCTATGCCTGATAGTGCTGCGTCCTGGTCTTCATTGTCTTGATAAAAATTTTCAACATTATTCAGGTGCTTCTTTTTAAAACAGCATTTCTCGTAGTGGCCCATTCTATTACAAAATCTACAATTATCGTTTTTGGCAGGGCATTGACCATATTTGTGTGCCCGCTGTTCCACATAACCACACCGACCACACGTTTTGTCCTTGTTTACATCAAAATTTGCAGACTGACCTTGACCTCGTCCTTGATGATCTCCACGTGATCCACCACGTCCTCTGCTGTTGTAATTTCTTCTATTATTATCTTTCATTGCGTCAACTTTTCTTACTATATTATTCTGAGATTTAACCATTTCACTATATCTGCATTTGTTTACTGCGTCGTCTAACGTGAGGTCGTGTTTCAATTGTAGGTATTGTGACAACTCTTTATCATTAATTCCTAGCACTAGGCGGTCTCTGATGAATGTATCTTTGTTCGCACCGAAGTCACAATGTTCTGCTAATTTGTATAGATGTCTAACGTATTCTTCAATGGGCTCACCTTCTGCTTGGCATCTTTGACCGAATTGTGCCCTTTCAAAAATTACGTTTCGTCTTGGAATGAAATATGCTTCGAAGGCATCTAGAACCTTCTTGACGTCTTTTTTATCTTCGGCACTTAAAGTCAGGGAATTGTATACGTCTTCAGCTTCTATTCCCATACAGTATATTAAACTGGATACCTGCAGCCCTCCGTCTTCTTTGTTGAGCTTCGTCACAAGTGCATATCGTTCAAATCTCTGACGCCATGTTGGCCATTTTAACGGCTCCGCAAAATTCATACTCTCCGGCGGCTGGAATTTTGCCATTTTATGCGCTGCCACCATGTAATGTTCTGCTACTTGAATAATGACACTTCGGTTAAAATGTTGAACAACTTTATTCTTGTTACGTCTTCCTTCGTTCATGTACATTTGACATATATAAAAGCATTTCACACTTCCTTGCATATAATAGCCTCGCTTTCGATCTAACTCCACCCAACTATATCGTTACATAAATACATCCATAATAATTCGGAACGCACAATTTAATGCTTAAATAGTAAGTACTTTTTAACACACGCACTAGACACATCCTTTTTTGAAGGACGAGTCCCCTGTTTTAAATGGGCAAATACCCTCCTCAGCTGAGGACACTCACGTTGAGATGCAAGCCATGCTGGTCGGCTGGTGAAAGGCAAACGTTGCTTCCCAGAGGTGATATCTTGCACAGATATATTTCTAACTACTGCTTCACTTGCATAACCAACAAACTTGCATATCTGACAACAGTTTGATTCACACTCAATTGGATGTCTACTGCTATAATCAGAAGGTAAAATCTCCGATCCTGGAGCGTGAACAATCATCACCTGATAGCGACTCACAGATGCCAGAAATGTGGTTACTCTTGCACTGAGAGAAAACTGTCCTTTCTCCAAACGACCGACTGCTTGCACACAAGCCTTGCTATCAGTTACAACGCAAGACCTTTTTAAAGATTGGACAACAAAAGGAGCAAAATAATTCAATGCACTTGAAATTGCTAAGGCCTCTAACTCACAAGGCAACCATCGGCGTTTTGCCTCGTCCAGTTTAGCACTGTAAAACCCAGCCAATCGTAAGCTACCGTCTCTTTTTGCATATAATGTAGCCGCAATGCCAACAGCTGAGGCATCTGTAACTATCCAGAGTTCATCAGAAGGCCTGGGCAATACAATAGTTTTGCAATGAGACAATGCACTCTGCACAGACTTAAACACTGAAAGCAAATCATCCGACCAAACTATCCTTTCTGCAGACTCCTTTCCACCTACAAGTGCATCTAAAGGTGCAAGTACTTCTGCCAGTCTTCTCAAAACCCTACCTAACACACGACAGGCCCCCAAAAAGATCTTAAACCTTTGACCGTTTCTGGTGGAGACACTGTCTGAAGTGCAGACACCCTATGTGAACTAGCCGACAAAGTACCTTGTTTCCATATCCAACCTAAAACAACAGTCTTAGAAGCTGATAAATGTAAACCATTCTTTTCCAATGCACACAAACAATCCCGAAACGCTTTAAGAGCTCCCTCCATTGTATTGGCACCGCAATACAAATCATCAGCCAACTTAATTACGGAACCTCCGTACACAAGATCACCCAGTACTGCACACATTAATTCCTCCAAGGCGGTTTCTGAACCAGGCATACCCATAGCTGCTCTTGTATAAACTCTGATCCCTTTATAAGGTGTCACAATTCCACAAAAGCGCATAGACCGAGGGGCTAATGGAATTTGATAAAATGCACTGCTGAGATCAGTTTTTACAATATATTTCCACTGACCTATACGTCGCAAAATTTGATCAACATCAGGAAGTAAAGATGGCTGAGGACGACAGTACTTGCCAACCTCACTAAAGGCAGTAACCAATCGATCAGAACCATTAGGCTTAGGGACCAAAAATGTAAGATTTAAATTTTCCACAACAGCACCCACAGACTCAGGACGAGAAAACACACCTTGACTTTCGAGACTGTCAATCTTGTCCTGCAGCTTACGTAGCTTTGCCTCATTATACGATGGCAAACGGCCTTTTCTTTGAGGAGGGAGATTAGGCCCCATGTTAACCACGGCAGTAATTGGACCAGAAGCTCCGTTGTAGCAACCAATGTTTGGATTAAAGACATTATCAAACTCATCTACAACTTGACGGAATGCAGTTCTATGAACTGAATCTAAAATGTTATCAGGATCCACTTGAACAGTTGCTGAATATGGCTTACTGTTTGAAACCGGACCACTTACAAGCCCACATGTAGGTACTTCCTGATAATCATCACCGTATGAGTCTATGTGATATGCACTGGCAAGATGGGAATGTTTGGGCACTTTAACAGGCATATCAGAGCTATTCATGATATTGACCTTTCCAGCACAAACGACAGTTTCTTGTGGTTCAATCCAGCATTCAAATTCCCTGCGTGGTTCCACAATCATCTCTCCGTCTGACATAAACGGTACCTCTACTTCGAGACATTCTCCAGGATACAACAGAAGAAGCCTCAGGACCCCTTACTAAACACACACCAATACTGTGAGAGTTACGACTATCATATGAATAGTTAACAATTTCCTGTCCACCTATGACAATCTGTTTGTATTTTGGCCTGGTAGCAATGTCATTTTTAGCCTGGAATGGAATGCCAGCAATAACTTCAATAGATGGATCTAAATTATGGACAACCAGAGCATCCAACACAAATTGCCATTTACCTCGTACCAACTTCTCATGTACCTCACCTACAACCTGTAACTGTGAGACGCCATCTACCATGACTGCTCTCTGGATTGAAGGAACAATTTTGAACCCAAACTTTTTTGCAACTGAAACAGATAAAATATCAGCGGTTGCACCACCATCAATGGTTAATCGTATGCACTTTTTCCCATAATATGCAATTAAAACTGGAGAGGACTCAATATCAACCATCCGTACTGCAGCATAACTAGGGTCATCAATTAAACAACTCTCTTCCGTACTAACATCTTCTGAACTTGTATGTTCATCTTCATAACCACTGCAATCAGCAGCTACTACGCGAGTTGAAGCAGAAAAGAATTTACGATCAGCCTCAGTAATATTTGGACACTGAGACAACCAATGCGAATTGGCCCCGGCGTACTTAGCCTTATTACACAGTGTACAAAGAGGTCGTTTCCCCTGAATTTGTTTATAAGGTCTTCCAAACATACGGCCTACATGAGCTTCATTACCATTCATTTCACTAACAATCGTATCTAAAGACTGTGAAATTTCTACTCTAATAGATGCTAATGTTTTACTTCGTAAATCAGTACTGAACTTTTGTTTGATAACACCAGGTAACCTTTTGTCAATTTTTTCTAACCACAGCCAAGTTACAGTATTTTCAATGGTTGGAGACATTTCCTCATCAACCACGACATGTTCCCCATCATGTGATAAACCCCCTGTTTTTAACAAATTGTCAGAAAAAATGAATAGAGTCGTTGATACAGACTCTCAAAGCGCTCACCCGGCTCCAAGACTATGCACGACAAGTCCAAAAAGTGTGCACCAGATGCTTGAAATCCGTAAAATGTTCTGATAGTTTGCCACACGGATGCCACTGATGTTGTCTGCTTCACGATGAAGTCCCTGGCTATCACATCACAGTACGTAGCGATGAGGCACAGCATCTGCTCGACAATCCTGTTCTTCTGAGTAGCTGTTTTCCTGTTGATGGCAGTCACATTTAACCCATCGTCAAGGAACCCTCTCCTCGGACTTTTCACTGGGTGGAATTTTTCCCATGTTACATCCGGCTCTAAGAACGCCACAAATTTACTGTCACTGGACAGGAAATATTCCATCACACTTTTCCAATTTTCAAATGATGTTATTGTTTCCTCTTGCGTCAAACGCCACGGCTTCCTGCCATTCCTTGACGTTGAATCACCCATTCTTCTATGATTCTATGATTCACAGATAACACCTTAGAACACCACTTTAAAACTTCCCTTGAATAGCAATGTCCAGTCTCTTCAACTTTTCTTCTTTAGGCGTGGTCACCGCTGCCACCACGTCAATTAACACAGATTGCTTTGGGTAAGATTTATTTCCATAAATGATGTTTGCAGGTGAATACCATTACACAGAATGAAATCAAAGATATACTATACAGACAGCATAATATTAATCTCGTCTGACACATTCAGACATATTAAATATACATTCAGATTACAGGTCACTACTAATCACTATAGATTATTAACATATAACCAATATGTAAAATCAATTAATTCACGCCATCTGTATGCTATCATATGACCCCCGCCCATCTCAATTATCAATCATCCACGTGCCAAACGTCTGCTCCTGAAGATAAGAACAAATGGAGCATGTCAACTGACACAAGCCAAGAAGACTGCACACCTCTTTGTTATTTGAAGGAAATCCTGGCTTAATGCATGTTTTTCAATATTATTGTAACAGATTTCCAACACCATTGCATGTTTGGTGAAGTTGTACTATATTTTGTGAATAATTTTGATAGTCTACATAATTATGTTCGCCTTACAATTCATTTACTTTTGATTGTTAAAACAAATTATTCCACTGCATGCTTTATCTTGATTGTCAGAATCTAATTTAATTCAATAATTTACTCATGATTGTTAACGAACCTCACCATTGCATGCTTGATGTGATTGTATTGTTTAACTAAAAAAGATAAAACTTATTATATGTTTAATGTAAAAACATGATTTTTTAGATAATGTAAAATTTCCTATCATTGTAGTAGCCAACAAACTACTGTATGCTTGATGTATATTGTATTATATGATTTATTTAATCTCAATTGTTACACGCAAATACCGCTGCATGTTTAATGTATAATGTACATTGGTAGATTTAGATTCTCAGGAGGGCTCTGTGCTTCATATATCAATTTGTGGGTACAGCAAAAAGCTGCAATCTGACGGCTATCCTTTAGGGTGTTTCATTTTTTCAATTTTTTCTCAGATGTTGTTGTTCATTAAATCAAAATTTCTCATTTGTGTTCTGATGTTTTTATCAAATTTCAGCAAGATCGCACAATTTTTTTCTTCATCCCCTACCACAAAGTTTCTAGGATGGTTAAAATCACATTTTGAGCTGAATTTTTTGATTCATAATAATGCATTTTCTACCACAACTCAAATTTGAATGGTTTCTAGAGTCTTTTAGCCCATCTGGATATCATCCATCGATGATGCAATTTGTAGAGTGGGCGTAAAGTACTGAACAGGTGCTCGCATTTGCGACCTTCAGGATGGTTTACATCTGAAATGACTGCAGTATATTTGTATTACAGCGGACTCGCAATGCCAAGCAAATATATGGTTATTATTTCACTTATTAGTTGTTGAATCAATACAATATTTTGATGGAAACAATCTGTGGTAATATGCAATTCCATATATATAAGTCTATGTAATTGTTTCAACTAAATAGATTATTTTTGAGCATGTATCCTGTGCATTGGGAAATTTGACAGGTAAATTTCGGCAACAGTGTCAGTGCCGTGTCGATGTTTGCAGGCTAGTAGAACAATAACCATTTAATATTTTGGTCCTGTGTGTTGAAAATAAGAAACTGCATACATCTTTTGTCAGAATGCCTTACTTTTATAGGAATTGATGCAATAATTAATGCACAGCTTTCAAAGGAGCATCTCTTATTTTGTGGGTCCGTTTTACAGGGGAATGTCTACAATAGACTAGCTCAGAAAACTAGCAAACATAACGTTGCATCGAAATTATATCCTTTAGAAGTATTTGAGAATGATAAAGAACCGATATGAGATTGATTTGACCCTGAGAAATATAAAATCAAACAATAATAAGTTTGTCAAATATAAGTTGAAAGTCAGATGTTTGAAATGTTGACACTTTTGGTTTTATTAGAGAGCATTTCACTAGCAGTAGCAGTTGACAATAACAAAAACATGCATGATCACACAATTGTACATCTTTCATCTGAAAAGTTGGTCTCTATAAAATTTGATAGATGATACCTTGCTGTGGCAAGATGACGATTGTCCTAGTAATATGCAATTCCATGCACATACATAAATCTATGCATTTTTTACCTATATAGGTTTTTGAGCATCAATAATTGCATCAACAAATAGATGACTGTTGCCGTTCGGCGGGAATATCCATGACATTGGGTAAACAACATGGTTTGTAAATGTTCCTGTAATTTTTTTTCGGGGATGTCTCCTCCATGAAATAGTCTATATGTTGTAGATCATAGTATAATGAATGACTTCTCATTCATAGCTATTTATGTTTCTAATCATAAAATACAAATATATCATTCAAAACCAGCCAATTTTCTATTCGTTTGTTCAAAACGGCGTTTGTTGACCATCCTCTCCCGAGCACCTGCGCGCACCTGCTGGGAGCGAAGATTATGGACGTGTTGCATATCTTGTTAAACTATCTCAGTTTAGAGATGGTAATGTCAACAATAAATTTGAATGCTATCCATTTGTTGCTTTTTTTTTGACTTCATGTTCACAATTTCTTAATAAAATATAGTACTAAACACTTTTGCATTGATTTGGTCATTTTTAAAGTAATCTTCAATTACATAGTCAAATTATGTTTATTCTAAAAAAAATCGTAGTAGAATATTATCGCATTTATTGTATTCTACACATTACACCAATACACTTAAAACACAGCCGTCTAGTTACCATTGTAACTCAGCCACAGAGAGAGAGAGCCAAATGCGAAGACTGAGACCTAATGTCTCTTAACCCAGTACTTAAAGTGTACTGGTTCACTAATCCTACAGTGGCCATAGTAAAGAGAACAAGTCCTTACAAGGTGTGTGTAACGAAGGGGAACTAACCTAGTCCAGTGCAACATATATATATCAACATACCTATCTTTTCTGCGTGGGCCACTGTGTGAACCCGCCCGTCTTAAACTGCGTGAGCCTCTGTGTGCTCCCCCGGCTTTGCTTGCGTGAGCCCCCCTGTGTGCTCTCGAACTTTCTCTCACGTGAGGAGACAAATTGTCCCTCCCTTCAGCCTCAACAGCAGCAGCCCATAAAAGCAGACCGCCCCCGTTGTCGTCTTTGGGCCCCGAATCAGCCATGCTGACTAATTCGGCCCCCTTTCTGGAACAACCCTCACTTCAGTCTTCTTTCTTCTAATCCTAGCCTTCTTTACTGATATCCACACACTACTCCAGTCTTCTATCTTCTTTCCAAAGGGAAAACACGCCGCCTTAACCGTAAATTGAACAAAATCGCTTTCGCAATCCGTTCACGACTAAACCAGGAGACAAAGTGACTTTCAGAACTGAATACTGTATCTTTTACTTCAGTATTACCCGCTCATGCATTTTGAGCCAATCAGCGCAGTTACCGAGGCGGCTGACCTCGACCTGTTCCGGTTCATGGCGTTCACATTGTTTACTTTTCGAGGCCGCGAGGATACCCCACGAGCCGCGAGCCCCCTCGCCTAACGCGAGGTGACCACTGTCTTTGTTTTCTTAGCGAGTAGTCCCAAGCCGCCTTTAACGGTTATCACCTCTTCTTTGTTTCAATAGAGTACTTTCTTAACCCCGCGAGTGCAAAGGTCACTCCCAGTAGTTACTCTATTTCTTCGCTGCCCTGTTTAACGACCCCGCAGCCGCGAGCCTATTCTTATCTCTTTGTCGCGCTGTTTACTGACCGCACACTAACCTCGCGCTTGTTTCATGTTTACTTATCGCGCCCGCGAGCATCTTGCAGCCGCGACAAGTGTCTTAACCGCGACCTGATTTCTATCTCACGCCCGCGACACTGCTGGTTTGCGACAACATTTCCCCGTTGCTTGTGACTTCCAACTGGAGTGTTTGAAACTGAATTTTCGTTTCTTTGCATTTTGACATCATCTTCTACTCCACTTCCCTCTCTCCCCCAAGTTTCACAATGAAACAGACGGCATTTTAAGGGTTATTCTTGAGAGAGTTTGAAGCTTTGTGGCTAGAACCATTCGTTTCATAAGAAACTTCCATCAAGCACGAAGTGGCATTCATACAACTGAACCCACCCGGTTTTTTTTCTTCTAATTTTCTTCTAATAGTTTGACCTCCAAAAGGTCCTGTGAGTACATTCACCGCACCCCCCACTGGCCGCTATAAGCAGCTTGATAGGTGAGTGTGAAGGTTTCCTGGGGCTTGCGGCCTCTTCTTGTTTCATTATTCTCCTTTATCAATATCTTCAGCCTGACTACCAGATCACTGCCTACTTCTATTATTTCATGTGGCCCCGTCCATGGTTGTGAGTGCAGCACATCTCGCTTATTTGGCGGATGGAATAGCAATACCATGTCACCCACATTGTATTGTCGTAGTTTCATGGTTCCCTTTTCTCGTTGCTCCATCTGCACAGCTACAGCTCTTCCTGTTACTTCACGGACTGCCTCTGCTGTCTGCATGGCTAAGTTTCGCTGATGAAACACGTATGATGCGTAGCACCGCGGTGTGTTTCGATCATCATACCCATACATGAGGTCCACGGGCAGCAACGGGTCCGTGCATTGACTATAAAATAGCCGCTGAGGGCTGAACCCTGTTGTTGCGTGCGGGGTTGCATTATATGCCATGAAAACGTACGGCAGCATTTCATCCCAGTTGTCCTTCTGTTCAACATTCAAAGCTCTCAGTATTGCTTTGATCGTCTTGTTGCTTCTCTCCACCATCCCATTACTCCAGGGAGCGTATGAGGTGGTCCGAGACTTGTCCACACCGTATAACTTGCACAATTCTAGGCAGATTTGATTGTCAAATTCACTGCCTTGGTCGCTGTGTAGCTTCCGCATTGCGCCGTGCCGCGAGATATACTCGCGGAAAATCACGTTCGCGACGGCCTCCGCGGTCTTTCGCTCTAAAGCATACAATTCCATCCTCTTTGAGAAGTAGTCTTGGATCACGCATATATACTTGTGCCCTCCCGACGTTTCGGGTAGAGGTCCCTGCAAGTCTATTCCTACCCTTTCATGCGGAAACCCCACGTATTCGTGTTTCATTGGGTTTTTACCGCCACCTGGTCCAGACTTGCATTGTTGACACGTGACACATGCCCGGCACATTAGCTTCACGTCTTCCCACATCCCTGGCCAGGCAAAGCGACGGCGAAGTAATTCATACACACGTTCATAGCCTAAATGGCTCACACTGTGCACATGAACACACCGCCAGATGCTTTCTCGCCAGGCCACGGAACTAGGGGAAGATTCAACTTCTCATCAGGTCTTCCTCGGACGGACAGGGTCTTGCGCAAACGCCAGATCCCCTCTTTATCCTTATGGATGTTGTCCCACCAGCGACAATATTCTCTCACCTCCGGTGTTTCCTGTCGCAGGGCAGAAGCTTGATACTGCTTTCCCCACGACTGCTTCAATTCTGCAACGCGACGTATACACTGGTCACTACTCTGCGCCTCGCGCCATTCATCCCGCGTGAAGTGACCTAACACTCGGGAACACTGTGCTTCCGCATCCACGGTAGGTTACCCTACCACTGGTACTTCATCTGTTTCGTCTTCGTCATCTGCGTCCCCATCGGACTCCTGTTCCCCCTGTACTAGCGGTCTTGCTGCAACAGCAGCGCCGCGGCGCTTCTCTGCTAGTCGCGCCGAGCGTTGCACGGCTGGTACCTCAACTGCAAGAACCTCTGCGGCCCCTGCTTCCACTTCACGAAGGTCCAGTCGTGTTCGGTTAGGCAGGTCATGCAGCCGTCGTGTCAGATAGACATTGAAATCAATGCCATCTACCAGTTCTGGTTCCTCCCCGTCATCGTCAGAATCCACGTCGCGGGCAGCGAACTCCCATCGCGCATTTAGAAAATCCGCGCAGTTCACCATTGCCACGCTCAGTGCTTCCTCTGGCTTCTCAATCACTTTATCAGAGTCATCGGAATCAGGGTCTCTGCAACGATCCAGCTTCTTTCTGTGGAATAGACAGTCAGGACACTCGCCCAAGTTACAGGGTTTGCCTTTGCAAAACACTTCCTGCATCCCCGGGTAAATTCCCCGCTTGCGTGAGAGAGAGTCCGCGACCTCATTCAGTTTTCCCGCGACGTGCTGTATCTTCCAGGGTTTATACCAACCCATTTCCACCAACCACCGCATGTACATATTATCAGACTGGTGGTAGTTCTGCACCCACGTGAGTGCAGCATGGTCGGTCCAGATGATTACCATGGTACCCCGAGTGACATCTCGGAAGTATCTCATGAAGAACACCACCGCATAGAATTCGCGCTTTGTGGCACAGTAAGACTGGCGACTTTTACAAAGCGTTTTCGAGGCGAATCCTAACGGCACGATGCGTCCACCTTGCTCCTGTTCTAGAGTCCCTCCTATAGCAAACAAACTGGCATCCACCCTGAGGTGAAAATCCGTGTTTGGTTGCGGGTAGTAGAGTAATGGTACTTCTTCCAGTGCTGCTTTTACCAACTCAAAAGCAATCTGTCTATCTTGTGTCCAGTCGAACACGACTCCCTTCTTGGTCAGTTCAGACAGTGGCTTCGCCATTTCACTATAGTTGCGGACGAAACGGCGGTAATATCCGGTGAATCCCAGAAACGTCCTCAATTCCTGCAGATTGACAGGCGGTCTCCAGTCATGGAGGGCCTGTATCTTGCTGCGGCTGGGCCGGATTCCGTCTTTGTCCACCTCGTGACCCAGGTATTCAACCATGGTGGCGAATAACTGGCATTTCTTTGGCTTCAGCTTCAAGTTCGCTTTACGCAAACGCAGGAAAACGGCCCGCAGGTTCAGCATCGCGGTAGCGAAGTCGCGTCCAAAGGCCAGTATGTCATCTAGATATACGAGACATTGGCTCCAGACGATGTCCGCGAGCACCATCTCCATGAGACGGCAAAATGTTCCCGGCGCATTGCATAATCCGAAGGGCATCACGGTCCACTGGTACAGACCTCGATGAGTCACGAAGGCTGTCTTTTCTGCGTCGCACGGATCCATGGCCACCTGCCAGTACCCGCTCGCGAGATCTAACGTACTGAAGAATTTCGAGCCTTCGAGTGCGTCCAAACATTCATCGATGCGTGGGAGGGGGTATGCATCCTTCTTCGTGACTTCATTCAGTCTACGAAAATCGATACAAAAACGGAGCTCCCCTGTCTTCTTTCGCACCAGTACTACGGGCGCACCCCACGGCGACTTGGAGGGGCAAATCACCCCACTCGCTAGCATCTTCTCCAGTTCAGCGTCCACATACTCTCGCTCCTTTTGGGAACGGCGGTAATAATTCTGCTTTATTGGCATGGCATCCCCCGTGTCAATCTTATGGCTTATAAGATCTGTGTACCCAAGCTTTTCGTCGGGTCCTAAGAAGATATCTTCAAATTCTGTCACCAGAGCCTCCAGCTTGGAGGCGTCGTCTGGCGTCAACGTCCCTTCAGCCGGAAGCATACACCGCAGATACTCTGGGATTTTACCCCAGCTTTCTGCAGCTGCTGGCTCAGCCACCCCTTCATCCGGTTTTCTTTCTGCGTAGTACATCTTGCAGCCGCCTGTGGCCTCAGACGGCTTCCCACCCTTTTCCTCCGGAATGAACTGCTGACTGGTCCACTCACTTCCGTGCCTGCTCCCTACGGCGTTGACACTCGCGACATGCGTGGGTATCTGCCATATTTTGCAGGTAGGGGGGGTCTCACCCCCGCCTGAAGTTCTGTCGGCGTCGTCCAGACACCCCTCCTCTTGATTTGGTAGGTCTGTGATTTTGGCCACTATCAGCCCCTTCTTTATTTCTCGATAGTTCGTGCCCTGGTTTTCAATCGTGAGAGGTATACTCCCATCTTCGCGAACGATCTCCAGGGAGGGCATCACGTACATTTGGTCGCCCAGAGTAACGACCCCTTCTATCAGGACTTCATGTCCCACCCTCGCGAGATCGCGAACATGGCAAGACACGCGCTGCACCCCCACGGGGGGTATTCGCACGGTTTTGTCCATGCTCACCAGGTCTTTACTTCCCACCGCCAGTATTTGATGTCCGAACTGCATTTCATGCAGCCCTATTCGTATCGTTCTTGATCCGCAATCCAATTCCACTCCGTATGTGCAAAGCCAGTCCATGCCGAGAAGAAGGTCTAAATTTTCTAACTTCCCGACGAAGACTTCAATGGGAAAAGTCTCCCCATCGACCACGAGATTAACTTTGCAGACTCCCTCTACGTCCAGCGATTCTCCCCCAGCCCCTTGCAGGGACAAAGTTGGGGGTGCCAGCGCTGGCAATTGGTCTTGCATGCTTCGATACACTCTGCTGGACAGCAAACTGAAGGTGGCACCCGTGTCCAGGCACGCCGCGAGTCGAATTCCATTGAGATCAACTCTGCACCTGCACACGAATGCGGCTTCCGACAAAGCCATGGCATTTCTCATGCCTCTGAGGTCATTGTCTGTGGGTTGGCATTGATACATCACCCCGCGCCTTATCTCCTGTAAGATGTTTACGGAGGGGTCACGGGATGTGCGACAAGGTTGCTCTTCTACTTCTATGTTATGGTCCAGATGGTTTTCTTGCGTTAGTCGATCCATGGGATCCTCACCTACGTCACCAGGGTCTCTATGGACTACCTGAGCTTCAGCAAGAATCGCCTCGCTCCCCGAAGATGCCACCCTAACGGGCCCCACGGGGTTCACTTTTGTATCTGTGTCTGGAGCATTTCTGCCCGGGCTACCAGACCGCAAATTGGGTTTCACTGTGTTTTTGATGCAACTTTCCTGTACTTCACCATTCTTGCATCCCGGAAGCTGTGCTACTTCCGGTCCCGGATACATTTTCTCGGGTGCTGTGTGAAAAGATCGGGCACCGCACGTTTTACCGCTCATTGTTATATTGACCGCCTTTTCAGACGTCTTTAAACCCATTAATCAACCCTCCATGCAATGGTTGTCCTTAAAATGGCTTATCAAACGACAATTGGTGGTTAACGTCATTTGGCTGCATTCTGATCAGACTAAAAAGCCAGGTGCGTCCAAAGAGCAAGACACTTAACCCCTATGTTTCCTAGATCTATAGTGAACAGTTAAAATACTGAACAGGTGCGAGCAGGTTTCGGCGTCTGGGATGGTTTACATGAGAAGTGACTAAGTATTCATATTTCAAATGAAATGAAGTTGACAAAAAAAACTTATTATATGACTTTATATGATACATTAAATTATAAAATAGTACACAAATGTAAAAAAATTAGGCTATACGTCACGGCGCCCCGGGTGAGTTGACGGCGCTCACGCTCACGGCCACCCTGCGCAGGGATGGACGCGGGGCGTGACCGGCCAGAGCTTGTTACCAACTCTCCTGACTTCTCTTTTGTGTATCGCTTCTTGTGACCTCTTCTTCGGTCCTCCTATGTTCTGTCACACCCGGTTGGGCATGCCCTCGGTGTCTGCCTCAGGTCTCATGAAAGGCCTCCCGTAACGGGAGGACTTCGCACTGATGCTGACACGCACATGTGCGTAAGGCGCCCCCCACGTCCGTGCCACACAGGACCTGGTGGTTCACGAGCGCCAGCCACCGGCTGATGCTCAGAAGGAAGATGTTTCTTAAGGGCCTATTCTCATCGAGAATAGGTTGCCGAGCCCCTACCTTGCTGCCCGTACAGCTGCCTAGGATAGAACTGAGACCTAATGTCTCTTAACCCAGTACTTAAGTGTACTGGTTCACTAATCCTACAGTGGCCATAGTAAAGAGAACAAGTCCTTACAAGGTGTGTGTAACGAAGGGGAACTAACTTAGTCCAGTGCAACATATATATATTACAATCTACTTTAAACTACAGGAATGCTGTCATTCCTGAACACTGGATGACTTACAAGAGATCTATTTTGTTACACACTCCCCCAGATTCCATGGGACTGGAACACTCCGCTTTTAAGGGCGTGAAGCATTCACATGGAAACTTACATAACAAAATATAAACAGTATCCAAAAAGTGTGTAGATGCGCGGGCTTCTGGCTGCGACGGGTTCCACTTCACGAGCACACGGCGTGTGCCCGGACATATCCTTCGGCCGCCTCGCGCGATGACCTGCGGGTACTTCCGCGGCCAACGTAACTCCTCGCGTGCGACGCCCTCGCGGTTAAGTCCGCTGGCGACGCTGCTTCTGCTGAACTTGGTAGAGGTCCGCTGATAACAATCATCCTCGCGGGAGTTGCGTCGAACACCTGAAACGGATCACATTAAGCTCCCCCATCCACCTGGGTTTCGTTGTATAAACGCCTGTAATATATAAAAACATTAAACATAAACAATGACAGGACATCAAACGAATAAACTTGCTAAAAAATGATGTGGATCCCGTGATAAATTACAAAAGGGATTGATCCACCGCGACTTAGTAAACAAACGAACATTATTTACAGGGAGGGACTTGCTATCAAAAAGGGCGGAAAGAAATCTGGGGGTGCCGCTGGCTACTTAGACGGGTGTACCATGTAGAGTACGATTAGCCAACGACAATCTGACCACTGTAGGGCGGATTGCTCTTGAACTGACAAGTTCAACACCTACGGGCCGGTGGCAACTGGTCCGTCACCCGCGAGAACAATCTTACTCCCATGGCATCCCAGCTACCATGATTTCGCTGCACTGCGTCCGGTGTCGCTGGCTCGCCGCATTGAGCAACGCACGACCTGGAACTGTACCGCCAGAGGATTCGTCAGTCTGACACGGTCAGCCCCCACCCCACCCAGTGCTTCTACGACTTCTTCTTCTTCAGGGACAGCTGCCTTCGTAGCTGAAGAGGAACTACTGCTGACCCACCGTGGCTTGTCTGTAGATGCTGCCGTACTACCCTTCTTGGTGACACTGGCACTGCTCACTGTAGCACTGGACTTCTTCTTCTGTGGCTTCTTCTGGGGCGCCTTTGTCACCTTCCTCCGCCTTGGGAAGAGAGGTGGGGGGGACGCCAACAGCCGGTCTTCTGTCTCCTTATCAGAGAGACTTGGCGGAGCCTGTGCCCACACTCATCATTGAGCTACTGGACTGACTCGACTGCTCTTTGTTGACACGGGATCTTGGATGGAGCGGGTGGTTCCCGCCTCCCTCCCCCAGTGGCCAACTCCCTTCTTCCCATCTTTCCATCCGCACCTCTGGCAACGGAACTTCGGCACCGCTGAGAACACGCCATACAGGTTCTCTGCCTCACACTCCAACCGCCTCCACTTCTCGCTGGACATAAGGACTCTTGACCTCACGAGCCAGGTTCAGGTCCCGGAATCGGTCCACAAAGGCGCACAGACCCCGGACAGCTCTTGGATTCCTTCGGCATTCTTTGTCCCAAGGGTGAAGAGACGATCCATATGTGTGACCGAACTGTCACGAAGTGTTTCTGCAGTTCCACTTCTTTTTTTGGCCACTGCCAACGCTTTTCGCAGCCACCAACTCTTCTTGGGGACTACTGGTGCTCAGCTGTTCTACGACTATCCTGGCCTCTGCCCTCTCAGGATGACGGGCAACTCTTCGGCCAGAGATAATCCGGGGTGTTCCTGGTACAGGAAGTCTTTCGCCAGCCACCTCTCCACAAAGCTTCCAGCTCACCATGCATCGTATTGACGCGTAGATGGCTGGATACGGATCCGCTTCCGGATGTTCAGTGAGGTGTGCTGCCAGAAATTCTTTGCTTCCATGACATCCTGCTTCTGCTCACGCATCAGGTCACTGAGCGTGGCCCAGGTTGCTCGCAAAAGAGCAGGTCGGTGTCGGGTGCGCCTCGAGGGATCCTGTGGAGTTCCCAAAGAACTTCCGAACGGCTGGCTTGCTGCTGCAGCTTCACGGTGCCCTGGGGCAACTGGTAGGTGGCCGACTGACGGTTGATTCAGAGATTCATCCGGTCACTGCAGAAGTCTTGTTGAGCTGATCCACCGTGGCCTGAACGGCGGTGAGATCAGCGAGGGCGCGACTGTGTTCTTCGCGAGCGTGGCGAGATCGCAGGATAAAGCATCCCGGTCGCGAGCTTCATTTCGAGCCTCCCAGCGGTATTTCTCTGCTTCGTCATGGGTACTTGTCCCCATGATGTCCGTCTGTGCCTGGGCTGCTGCAACAGGTGGACCTGTTGCTTTCCCCACTCAGCCTGCTTCTTCTGCAGTTCTTTCTGAAGGTCGTAGTGCTTCACTCAACCTTGCGAGCTGTTCATCCCGTTGGGTGTATTTCTGTTGCCACGTTTGGCTCTCTTCCCCGGCAGATGTCCAACTAGTGGGGCTTGGAGGAGGTCCTGCTGCTTTGCTGGGCTGACAGAGTCAGTCCGACCTCGCTTACTAGCTGCAGAACCAGAGCTGCTGTGTTTCTGCCGACCTTTTTCCTCTCGATCTCGTGCTGCCAGACTGCTGAAGGACAGTGCAGGCAGAATTGCTGTTCGGGCGTCCACTGCCTGCGAAGTCCTGTACAATAAAACATTATTGAATATGACTGCAGAAAAAGTGCCCATCTCATAATTCTAGCATTTGTTAACTTTGCACGATTCAAGTAGACCAAAGGTTGATGGTCTGTCTGCAAATGAAACGCTCTACCATACAAGTACAGTTGGAACTTCTGAACTGCCCACACTAACGCTAAACATTCTCTTTCCATTGTGGAATATGCTCTCTCCCGCTTCGAGAGCTTCTTACTAGCATAGGCTACTGGGAACAGTTCACCACCGTGTTCTTGCATGAGGACAGCTCCGACCCCTACGTCTGATGCGTCTGTCCGTAGTACGAATGGTTTTGTCATGTCTGGTAATTTCAGAACAGGATAACATATCAAATGCTGTTTAAGAGCGACATAAGCTCTTTCCTGTGCATCACCCCAAACCACTTTACTTGGAGATCCCTTTTTTGTGCAATCAGTTAAAGGGGCAGCAATAGTGGAAAAATTTGGAATATAGTTACGATAGAAACCTATTAAGCCTAAAAATGATCTGACTTGTTTTTTTGGTTGCTGGCCTTTCTGCTTGCCTCACCTTTTCAACATTGTACTCCTGAAGACTAACCTCACCACCTCCTATATTATGCCCAAGAAAATCAACCCTTGTCTGCCCAAGGAAACACTTAGAGGGGCGTACATGTAAATTGGCATCTTTGATGCGTTGAAATACCTTATCTAAGGTATCTAAATGCTCCTCCCATGTATTAGTATGTACACAAATATCATCAATATAGTTAGACACATTGTCTACACCGTCTAACAACTTGCGCATCATTCTGTTGAATGTTGCAGCAGAATTTATCATACCAAAAGGGGTTCTTTTAAAAACATAAGTACCATCTGGTGTTACAAATCCAGTTTTTACGAACATCATCTTTTGCTACTGATTTGCCAGTACCCTTTAGAAAGGTCTATTGTAGACAAGTACTTAGCAGTACTTACCTTTCTGAATATGTCTTCCCTGTTGGTGTGGGTTCTGGGTCGAAAATACTTATCATGTTTAATTTCCTATAATCAATGCATACCCTATTGGATCCATCCCTTTTCCTGACTACAACTACTGGTGATGCATATGGTGTATCAGACCTCTCTATGATCCCCAATTTTAGCATTTCTTGTATCTCACCTTTTAAAGACTCTCTACAACTGTATGGTATTGCATATGGTTTACTTCTGATAGGGATATCTGTAGTGAGAGGGATACGATGTTCCTCTAAACTTGTGAGACCGGGTTGTTCTGTAAAAATAGCTGCAAATTCACGTACCTTATCTCTCAAACTTTTTTCTTGTTCTGGACTGAGATCTGGGTTAATCTTAACATCCACATAATTCTCTTTGTTACCTGAATATCCAAGTTCTAACAACTCTTCATCATCCACTACACCCTCTGGATCAATTTCACCTGATTCTACAACTGCTGCACATGTCACATGAATGACTGATGCCTGGACCGCTTGATCATTACCTCTCCTATAGTATCTCTTAAGAAGGTTGGCATGATAGGTTTTTAACCTACGCCCACATTTACCTTTGTAGTCATTGACTGCCACTATGCTCTCCACCTTAAACGGTCCCTTCCATTGAAGTAGAAGCTTATTGGAATCTGTTGGCAACAAGACTAACACCTCATCATTTACCTTTGAATTTTTTTGCTCTCGCCTTCTTGTCATAATATTGCTTATACCTACCCTGAGCCTTTTTCCAATTGCTGATGAGCCAACGCTATTCCTTCCTCAATTTTTCTCTCAAATCTACCACATACTGATAACTATCCCTTCTGCTGATTTGTAATTTCTTCGGTCCATAATTCTTTTAAAACCTGCAATGACTGTACGACCATGGCTAGGTCTTACCATGTGCCTTAAAAACTTTTCTGATGCCACAGCACTTCCTCAATAGTTTCATGATGTCTTTCTTTCAAATACACTGCTAATGTACTGTTCCATAATGATCCAAATTTCTCAAACCTTCATAAGTCTCCCCTGCGTTGGCTGGCTTCATCCATCTTGCAAGATAATTACCCAATTCTTGTTAGAAACTGGCCTGGACTCTCACCTGACTCTGGCTGACCTTCTCTGAACTTTAATCGAAACCCATCTTCAGTAAGTTGGTATCTTTTCAATAGTGCATCTTTTACTTTGTCATAATCTTTTTGCCTCATCATTCGAAAGTCTAGCATACACACCTAATGCCTTACCTGATAAAAGTGCACTTAAATCAGTAGCCCAATCTTCTACTTTTTCCAACCTTGTGTCATTGCATACCTTTCAAAACGTTCTAGATACGCGTCCAAATCATCTTGATCATCTACAAATGCAGGTAGGCGTGGGCTTTGGCTTTGATACCATTACCATTACCATTCCCATTACCATTACCTACACTAACACAAGTGATTACACGTACTGATGTACTGAGTAAATGATCGACTCACTGTACTGTGAGACGAGAAAATGACTGAACGTGTTGAAATAACCACTTGGAATGAATAAGGCTTTGTAATGTTCACCTTATACACATTGACTGCTGTGATTCCCTTAAACTGAGCAAATTATACCCATATAAAGGACATGCATAAACGTATGCTGAAAATGTTTCAGGATTTTGAAATAACCCCTGTGAAAACGACTAATGGCATTTGATAAGTTAACCTGATGTTAGGTTATTAAACACAGTTGAGTATTATTGTCAAAAAAAGGTCAAAATGTCAAAGTAAGATCTTACACACTGTCCTGATACAACAACACTCTTCAAAAATTCTGCAGCACCAACTGAACAAGTACGGCGACGCCCATTCAACATTCAACAGAACACCACCGCTGCTCAAATCTGCAAAGTAAACTACAATGTTAATATGTTTCACAAAACCCCACTGAGCAATAGCAAAGCCGCAAATTGATAACTAGTAATCCACTAATTAATGTTTCAATAAATTCACTAATTCACTAAATAATGTTCACAGTAATTCACACAAACTCATTAATGTCCAATCCCGTACGCGAGCCCCCAATGTCACAAAGATGAAAAAATAAATAAATTTGTCGAAGATTTTAACAAACCATTTTAATACGCAGTTTGCCACAATATACAATATATATAAATATGTCCCAATAACAAAATAAATATAACTGTCCTTGATAATGTTGCCTCTTGACCTTCACATACTGTCCTTGAGAAATCAACTTTTCCTTCAAAATGTACTTTCCTTTAGCTTTTTACATGTATAACACCAGGTTGTCACCAGCTGACACCAATAGCAACAGAAGAGTGAAGTTGAGTAGTTCATAAATTCAGCTGATGATTTAGTTGCAGATTCAGTTGAAGATTACGTCGAAGATTATATCGAAGAGTGTCCTAATAATATGACCATTTTTTATTCACAAGTTGACAACAGTAAATATTACCATGAAAGCATACAATTATGGGGTTTAACAACATTTGAGAATATATTGCTAAAATAAATGAGAGCCTACCAAATATGTACTTACATTGTATCTTGTACATCAATAACTTGGACTGTCTTTTCCAACAGTTTTCATTTCTTATTAACAATGTAGATTTAGAATTTAGAAATAGACCTGGTTGTTGTTCAGCCGAGAGACATGCCAAAAGTGAATTTTCCTAACCCTATTGCTATACTGCATGTTTGGTATCTCAGCCAAATACAATACTTATATTTGCATATTATACATGTTACACTCCAATGCTTGGGAGGCTACTAACAGACCCAACTGACACCACCTAACTCCACATGAGTTCTTTATGATTTTGATACAATGCATTATGATTTTGTGCACCCTGTCTGAAGTAACGTCCAGACACCCCTCCTCTTGATTTGTAGATCCGTGATTTGGCCACTATCAGCCCCTTCTTTATTTCTCGATAGTTCGTGCCCTGGTGGTAGTTCTGCACCCACGTGAGTGCAGCATGGTCGGGTCCAGATGATTACCATGGTACCCCCGAGTAACGCCTCGGAAGTATCTCATGAAGAACACCACCGATAGAATTCACGCTTTGTGGCACAGTAAGACTGGCGACTTTACAAAGCGTTTTCAAGGCGAATCCCAGCGGCACGATGCGTCCACCTTGTTCCTGTTCTAGAGTCCCTCCTATAGCAAACAAACTGGCATCCACCCTGAGGTGAAAGTCCGTGTTTGGTTGCGGGTAGTAGAGTAACGGTACTTCTTCCAGTGCTGCTTTTACTAACTCAAAAGCAATCTGTCTATCTTGTGTCCAGTCGAACACGACTCCCTTCTTGGTCAGTTCCGTCAGTGGCTTCGCCATTTCACTATAGTTGCGGACGAAACGGCGGTAGTATCCGGTGAATCCCAGGAACGTCCTCAATTCCTGCAGGTTGATAGGCGGCCTCCAGTCATGGAGGGCCTGTATCTTGCTGCGGCTGGGCCGGATTCCGTCTTGGTCCACCTCGTGACCCAGGTATTCGACCATGGTGGCGAATAACTGGCACTTCTTTGGCTTCAGCTTCAAGTTCGCTTTACGCAAACGCAAGAAAACGGCCCGCAGGTTCAGCATCGCGGTAGCGAAGTCGCGTCCAAAGGCTAATATGTCATCTAAATACACGAGACATTGGCTCCAGACGATGTCCGCGAGCACCATCTCCATGAGACGGCAAAATGTTCCTGGCGCATTGCATAGCCCGAAGGGCATCACGGTCCACTGGTACAGACCTCGGTGAGTCAGAAAGGCTGTCTTTTTCTGCGTCGCACGGATCCATGGCCACCTGCCAGTACCCGCCGCGAGATCCAACGTGCTGAAGAATTTTGAGCCTTCGAAAGCGCCCAAACATTCATCGATGCGTGGGAGGGGTATGCATCCTTCTTCGTGACTTCATTTAATCTACGAAAATCGATGCAAAAACGGAGCTCCCCCTGTCTTCTTTCGCACCAGTACCACGGGCG
>JAGTTF010003570.1:0-14156 GCA_019095985.1 Streblospio benedicti | reverse complement strand
ACAATTTTCATTTATGTCTCTTATAATAAATGAAATGCAATTTTTAGATCAGCAAGCACCTGCTCTCATGGGGTCGTTATAGAAAATCCTGTCTTTGACTTCGAATCTATAAAATTGTGAAGTGAAAGTAAAAATTGTAACATTAGATTCTTGTTCATGCTGATTTTAACTATACATATCTGTATTGATGATATTTTTAGAACAGCCATGGATGCGGCGCCATAAAATTATTTGGAGTTGGGCTGTTGCGCATGCGCATTATCAATAACTGTCCTGACGTTTTTTCACTTAATCAGGTCCAGACGCTAACCAATATAATGGGATACTAAAAAAATCTTCTGCATTATATTAAAGTTTAAAAAATAACAAATATAAAAATCATGTCATTTTGGCACAAATCCGTCATTAACCCACATGAGTGATTGACATTTAATGGTCTGCACGTGTTTAGCACGGTGAAGTAGCTGGAGGAGGGATGTTAAATGGATCAAGCATTGACACATACATGTAGTGTGTATGGCAGTCACATATGAGTGTGGGAAGAATGTGATGGAAAGCCGAGAATCTTTCCACCAACAAGTGGATGGAGCTGGTGTGAGGGATGTGGGACAGGGGAAAAATAGGAAGGAGGAGCATTTAGTATGTTCCAGATCTCTTCCGACAAACCAGAGCAGTAGCAAGAAGGAGGTGCATTAATTGTGGACCTGCTTGGATGGGGATGAGGTAGAGGGCTGGGGAGGAAAGAGGGGGGTGGAAGGAAGGGTTGGGATGACCTTATTTAAACTCTCCCGCGTGTTTACCATGGGGTGATGTAACTGGGGAGGGATATTAGAGGGATCCATTGCCATATTTAGTATATTTACTGTGTAAAAATGGCTGTGACATATGGACGATGACCCATGGAGATGGATATTGCATCTGTTACAGACCTGTATAAAGACAAGAACTGGTTCGGAGGGATGTATACTAACTGGAAGGAAGGATTGGGGAGGGCCATGCGTGGGCCAATTCAATGTTCGGATCTCATCTGTTTCATGATATCCACAGTTCTGGAAACAGCAGGCCTTGCACTATATATAAAGGAATCCAGGCGATTTTTTTGTGCAAAAGGCTTTTAACCACAAGAATAACACACTCAAATTATGTATGTTCAACCAGGACACCTAGGGTGGTCGTTATAATGTCACATTTCAAACCAAATAAATTGTTTAATGATAAAATCAAAAAAAAAAAAATTTCTATAGAAAGTTGGTTACAGGGCCATGTTTGTTAAAGTGCGTAATATGTTAAACGTTTGTATATGTCAAAAAGGCTCTTAACCAGTTTCACACATACAGTCATACAGTAGGAGCTGGGGAGGGTGGTGATGATGGAGATAATTTTACATTCCGGACCTGTTTTGAGGTAGTGGTGTTGGCAGGAAAAAATTGTGTATAGAGTGTGTCCATATGGCTGGGGGTTGGGGGAGGGGTGACATGGCTGATGTGGAGCATTTAATATTTTCAAGATCTCATCAGGAACCCGAGCAGCCGCATGGATGGAGGCAGAGATGCACATTTAATGGTCTGCACGTGTTAACCACGGGTAGGGAGTAGCTGGAGTGCGGGATATTAGAAGGATCAAGCATTGTCACGTAAATGCATTGTGGGTATTGCTGTCACATATGACTGTGGCAGGAAGGTGATTGAGGTGTATTTAATATTTCCCCAGACCTGTATAGTGATAATGGAGGTGTGAGGGATGTGAGACAGGGGAAAGAATGAAGGGAGGAGCATTTAATCTGTTCCAGATCTCCCCTGTTTTATCCAGAGCAGCAGCCGGAAGGATGTGCATTTTGGACCATTTAGGGACAGTGTCATGTTAACAGGCGGGGGGACTAAACGTATAGAAAAACTTGTTTGAAAAAAGGTCTTGTCACCTGCTGATGTGAGATGAAAAAACTGATGTCCCATGACCTCTATTCATAAAAAGTCCGTGTCCCTGTTATGAATATTATGAAATTTGTACCGATTAAATTTAGGGTGGGATTTAACCAGTAGAGATGAAAGTACATGTCCCATGCCCAAGAATGAAAAACTCATCCGGCCCCCCCTGCTTTGCACTGGAAAAATTTTGTCCCCCTACCAAAATGGAAAAGTCCCCTGCATTCAATATTGAGTTCCCCTCATGATGGGGATAATTGGGCAGAGAGGGCTGGGAAGAGAAGAGGGGGGGGGGCTGTGGATGAAGAGGAGGATGAGTCAGCTCTGCAGATGCATTAACCATGGGTAGGTTGGGGGGTTCATCTATAAAGGGACAATACCGCCAATTTATTGTGTAAATGGCTGTGACATATGACGATGTCTGCTCTGCTCTTCACAGGCGTATTTAATCAGGACAGTTGAGACAAACTGGTCTACCTTCACTGGGGATGTGGGACAGGGATATGTGTCATCCCAGGAGGCATTTAATGTGTTCCAAATGCAAAATGAACCATGTGAAATGTACGCTGAAATAAACAAATGGATATATGTATTCTGACTATAAATAAAACATATATAAGCATAAATTAGACTTTTACTGGCTGTGTTTCCCGGTCAAAGTCCATCATGGCCGCCTGTTTTCTTGAATGCTGATTGTCCCAAAAATATTTAGAAATCACATTACTTGTCCTTCCATATCCCATAAATTACTAAGATTAATCATTTTTTTCTAGGGGGTTCTTCTCATGCTGTGGCTGGTTTTTCCACCAACGACTTGAAATTCAAAATGGCAAAGTTAAGCCAAACTTGTATTTCTCCTGAAGGGTCTTCATATAAGACAAAATATTTGAAACTCAGTTTATTAACCTTTTAATACGTGAGTATAGAACGTGACAAAACCAGACAGAACACGGACAGAACATCAAATAGTTCAAAAGAAACGAATTCTCATTGACAATGGCCATCTTGGTGGCCATCATGGATCTGTCCTATAAATCATGGCTACATCAAACAAATGAACTGCTGGTCTAATTACTATTCTCAAAATGGTATTACCCTGCTATTTTATGTTAAATATTTCAAACTTATGATTTCTCATTAAATGGCCCATTTTGGATCTGTGACCTCAGATCCACGAAAACAACATCAGAAATTAACTGCTGATGTCAAAGACTATTGAAAAAAAGTGGTTTTACTTTCTATTCTGTGTCTAATATTTCAAAAATTATGATTTCTAATTGTGTGGCAGCCATCTTGGACGCCATCTTGAATTTCTCAAAAGCCTCAACAATACACGCTTGATATCCGCCAGATAGCAATAATGAGGTCCCAAGAATGTAAAATGAATCATAAAAATACTTTATCAACCGGAGAGCTGTTAGGCTAAAATATCTGCTTTGGCACCCCAGACTGAAAGGACCTGCACCAAATGTTCTCAGAGGTCATGACCCTAGAGTTACATCATTTCAAACCTACGTCGAGATGCAACCCCAGTTCAGACCAGTTCCACGAGTTTTGCTGGTCACAATGTGGCTCACTATTCATCCTAGCGAAAGTGGAGTCAACCAAACAAACAGTATCAAGTACCAGTCAGGGGTTCTGACTGGTTATCCGTCAGTTACAGAACCTAATCCCAAGACTAAGACTAATTAACACCAGATGTAAAGTCTCATCCGCTAAATTAGACCACTCGTCATCAATCATACGTTCCTGGCGTCCCCCTAACTGTCCTGAGGGCGTAACCAAGACGTGGGGTAACGCTTCTGTCACACCGTCCCGTGGTCCTCGGGATGGTCTAATAGCTATCGTCAGTTCAGTGGTGTGGATTAGGTGACAATCCAAATTTCTCTCTCTCCCCCAAGTTCCAATAGGAACTCGGTTAATAAGAAAGACTACCATTAGAACTTCACGTGCAAAATGTTTGGACACTAAATAGCATCTCCAAAAGTGCAAAAATAAGTTAGCCATATATAGTTAAGGGCGTCCACCTCAACTGACCACTTCTTACTTTGCCGAGTTCTCGAGCTAGTCAGTAAGGCCCCCTCTTCCCCGTGCCATGACGGGCTTGAGGTGTGCCAAACTAACCCACTGTTCACTCAAAGGTTCACGATTACAACGGCCCCTTCTCCCGGTGCTAAGTTTCCGTATCTTGACCAAGTGGTCAGTCTCTGCCAGTTCTATCATGGTATGAGGGGCCAGTCAAGGAGTGGGGTTCAAGTCGGTGGCCGCAGGTGGGTAAAAATACAACACCCGTCACCGATTGCAAACGCGTCCCTCTCCCATAGGCATGTTATTCCTTATCCCGGCGTGACTGCAAATCAACACCTTTGCCATACATGGGGTCCACAGGCGGCAGGGGTCTGCACACACTGTAAAACAGTCTGAACCCAGTACTGGCCATCGCATTGTTGTACTCAAAAGTAACTGCATCCTCTCATGAAATAGCCAAGGTGGGGCTACAACTTTTGGATACACCAAACTTTTGAGGTCCAAGCAGAGGTCTGCACACTGACTGTAAAACAGTCTGTGTGGGGGTGGAACCAACAAATCTTACATGCTTCTTGGTGAGCAGTCATGGGTTTTTCTTTTTAGTTGGGCACAAGCCTACGATAGTAAGACATAAAGCCCAAGAAAGTGCGCATCTCAGAGAGAGTCTCTGGTTCTCTCCAGTCGTGCAGCACAGCTGGAACCGCTCGGGTCTTATTCCATCAGCGTTCACCTCATGGCCCCAAATACTCGACCTCAGTAGCAAAAAGGTGGCACTTGGATGGCTTCAGTTTGAGACCAGCGAATCTTAGTCTATCGAACATGGTTATCAAGTTTGCCAAGGCACTGGTGAATTCCTGGCCAAAGGCCAGAATATCGTCAAGTACACATGACACTTTGACCACACAATGTCAACAATACCATCTCCATAAGCCTACATAACATGGCGGTAGGGTCAACGGTATGACACTCCACTCGTACACCCAGCGAGTCACAATGCAATTTCCTCAGCATCCCCAGTGTCCTATCATATGGCTGATCCAGTTGCTAAAGTAAACTTTGCAACCAAGAACCACCAAATTTCCACCAAGGATATGATCAACCCACACAGACGTCGGGTCTGTTCATCCATCAGAACACCTGCCTCAGGAAGCATACATTTGAGATGTTCGGACAAGCACCACCTGTCCACCATCACAAACAGTCTCCCCACCATCGGGTTATCAGATCTTTCCTCTCTCGGTACAACAAGTTACTAACTTCCCGTCCAGCTGAACGAGACAAAGCCACTCGATCCGGTACCAACAGTTGAGAAGACCCGTTGAGCCGTCATGTACCCGGGTGCGATTTGCAGGGGCTGTTTGAGCAGCCACGAAAAACACCTGGGTACCAGTCTGAACTCTGTTCGGGTCACTCTCTCCTGAAGAGGGTGCTGACCAACTCCGTCCACTGACACCCCCCCAACACCTCAGGGCGTTCTGAGGTTACTGGGCGGTCAGTATCGTCCGTGAGTGGTGTCACCTGTGCAACATTACAATCTGGGAGCATCCCATCGAAATAACTTTTTTGTTCTCCACTGTGAGGAATACTCTGCCCTTTGGAGTCACATGCTCCAGGCAAGTCACGATAGCGACCTGCTCATTGGAGAATGTTTCCTCAACTAGGCAGTCTCTCCCCCACAGTTGTCTGTTCTTGACAGTAGCGCAAAGGCGCCACACAGTACAGCGCCCGGTACTGGGCCTCTACACTTAGCTGTCAACAGACTGACATGGTTTTCCTTGGTCCTGGATGTTGCCGGGCCGTGAATAGTCATTGTACGTTTGGAGAAGTTGAGTTCAACTCCATTGTCAAATAACCAATCTCGACCCAGTAGTAGGTCAGGTCCATTCAGTGTCCCAATAATGAGTGTCTGAGCCAGAACCTTACCACCCACTAGGACCAACGTCGTGATCTGACCGCTCACCTCTAGGTCACTTCCGCTAGCCCGTGAAGGGCGAAAGGTGGTCTCTCACATCCCATGGCTTCATAGTACGTGGTGGAAAGCATACTATAGGTTGCCCCACTGTCCACACATGCAGTGCCTGTCCAGCTTCCATTAGCGCCAGGTTGCTGAAGTACCATGTGCACATGACAAGACAGACGGAGCTTTCGCCTTTGGTTTTCCCGTCAAGTTTCTCTCGTGAGTCACTTGACCTGCCCGTCACATCTTTGGTGGTGTGGACCGTTCCAACACCACCCCCTCCCAAGTCAAAACATTGAAGCACATACCCATTCCCAGCAGACTCCGGTTCTACCACCGGGAAGCATGTGGAGTAATGCTGACAGGTACCTTCACAGACAACAGGGACGTCCCCCGAATGGGACATCCCTTGAGCGCACGTGGTGGGACTCAAGCTCGTCTATGGTCCACGTACTAACCCCAAGCCGCCAGTTACCTGGGCGGGGCGTTTGACTTTATCTCCCCAGTGGGTCCCTTCCACACTGAGTTTTAGACGACGATATAGCATGCGAGTCTACATGCCCATCGATTGTATCGCTGCTTGAGTACCCGACGACTCCGGTGTCTACAGACATCGAAACTGACAAGAATTCGTTCACTGGCAGTCTTGTATTACCCGACCCATGGGACGCCATTGTCCGATGAGTCAGCACTCCATTGCGATGGACGTGCACATTTCTCCCGGACTGATACCGTATGATGGCATACCCTGCCCAGGACTCTCCTTGCGTCCTTTTCGCGAGGTCTCCTGGATGTACTTTCGGATGTCCATGTGAGTCACAGGTCAAAGAACCACTCTGTGAGAGTTCATCCCTACCAGGTTGTCCGTCAGCCATGATAATTTTTCGGTGGACCACGGACCCAATCAAAGGATGGACTGAGTCTACATGCCCCACGCCGCGGAAGTTCAGGCCGGCCGCCATGCTCATTGTCCCGAAGTGTTTTTGCGGCTCAACACTTCGTCTTACAAGTTTCCCTGACCCCTGGTGGACGAGCCAGAGGTAGGGTGTTTGGTGGCACCGTGGCCCCCACCCGCGCCAGCGCCTCGTTCAGCCGTGCTCTCTCCTCAGGAGGTACCCGGGGACAGTCGCGTCTGTGATGATTATCGTCCCAGCAACTGTTCTTGTATGCCCTTCTCAGTACCCAGCTCGGACAGTCCCGTCGAATGTGGCTTTGGTCACCACACTCCCAACAACCGAGCTCATGCTTCAGTTTCAAGGGTACCCCAGGGTTGTTAGATGTCACAGCTGGGCGCTGGACCAGCTGCATGCCCTTCAAAGCCTCGCACAGGAGAACGGTATCCCCTGAAGCCTGGGGCTTCCCACTCGGTTTCAGTTTTGGATCCTTGGGAGTGCCCTGGTTGAGCAACTGAGACCTATAGCTCTCATGCTCATCCCGGCTCTCCCGGTGGATCAAGCAGTGCTGCAATGTTCCAAAAATACAATGGTACTAGCAAGACCATCCCGCAGCCTGTCCATAATGACCTCTTGCCGTTTGGAGAGGTTATTCGTATAAGCCCACCTTGCCAGTAATTGAAGGCTGTTTATGAAGTTGGCTACGGTTTGATAATGCTTCTTTGGCACCCTAAACCGTCATCCTAACCTTGGTTGGGCCATCAGGGACCCCCACGAAAATGTCTATCCATATACCTGCAGATATGATCACCTCAATCCACAGACGTCGGGTCTGTTCATCCGTCAGAACACCTGCCTCAGGAAGCATGGGGTTGCATTTGAGATGTTCAGGATAGTGCCCCACACAGACGTGGGAGTTCACCATCAGAACACCTGCCTCAGGAAGCATACATTTGAGATGTTAGGGGGGTGCACAACACAGTCTCCCCCAGTTGAGAAGACCACGTTGAGCCGTCATGGACCCGGGTGCGATTCGCAGGGGCTGTTTGAGCAGCCACGCAAAACACCTGGGCACCAGTCTGAACTCCGTTCGGGTCACTCTCTCCTGAAGAGGGGGTGCTGACCAACTCCGTCCACCGACCCCCCGACACCTCAGGGCGTTCTGAGGTTGCTGGGTGGTCAGTATCGTCCGTGAGTGGTGTCACCTGTGCAATATTACAATCTGGGAGCATCCCATCAAAATAACTTTTGTTCTCCACTGTGAGGAATACTTTGCCCTTTGAAGTCACACGCTCCAGACAAGTCACGATAGCGACCTGCTCATTGGAGTATGTTCCCTCGACGAGGCAGTCTCTCCCCCACAGTTGTCTGTTCTTGACAGTAGCGTGAAGGCGCCGACGCGCCGGTACTGGGCCTCTACACTTAGCTGTCAACAGACTGACATGGTTTTCCTTGGTCCTGGATGTGGCCGGGCCGTGAATAGTCATTGTACGTTTGGAGAAGTTGAGTTCAACTCCATTGTCAAATAACCAATCTCTACCCAGTAGTAGGTCAGGTCCACTCAGTGTCCCAATAATGAGTGTCTGAGCCAGGACCTTACTACCCACTCGGACCAACGTCGTGATCTGACCGCGCACCTCCAGGTCACTTCCGCTAGCCCCGTGAAGGGCGATGGAAGTATCCTCCAAGGGTGGCCTCTCACGTCCCATGGCTTCATAGTACGCGGTGGAAAGCATACTATAGGTTGCCCCACTGTCCACACATGCAGTGGCTGTCCAGCTTCCATTAGCGCCAGGTTGCTGGAGTACCACGTGCACATGACAAGACAGACGGAGCTCGCCTTCGGTTTTCCCATCAAGTTTCTCTCGTGAGTCACTTGACCTGCCGGTCACATCTTGGGTGGTGTGGACCCCCCCAACACCACCCCCTTTCGGTTCAAAACAATGAAGCACGTACCCGTTCCCAGCACACTCCGGTTCTACCACCGGGAAGCATGTGGAGTGATGCTGACAGGTGCCTTCACGGACAACAGGGACGTCCCCGGCTGGGACATCCCTTGAGCGCACGTGGTGGGACTCAAGCTCGTCTACGGTCCGCGTACTAACCCCAAGCCGCCAGTTACCTGGGCGGGGTGTTCGACTTTTCCTCCCCAGTGGGTCTTCCCCACACTGAGTTTTAGACGACGATACAGCATGCGAGTCGACATGCCCATCGATTGCATCGCTGCTCGAGCACCCGACGACTCCGGTGTCTACAGACATCGAAACTGACAAGAATTCGTTCACTGGCAGTGTTGTACTACCCAATGACCCATGGGACGCCAAGGTCCCATGAGTCGGCAACACAAGGACTCACCCCGCACCATCGCGATGGACGTGCCCACTTGTCCCGGGACTGATACCGGACTCACCCCGACGGCATACCCACAAGGACAGGACTCTCCTCCTCACGGGATCTCCTAAACACGAGGTCTCCTGGATGTACTTTCGGATATCCACGTGAGTCACAGGTCAAAGAATCACTCTGAGAGAGAGCTTTTCCCTACCAGGTTGTCCGTCAGCCATGATACTCTTCCGGTGGGCCACGGACCCAGTCAGAGGATGGACTGAGTCCACATGCCCCACGCACGGAAGTTCAGGCCGGCCGCCATGCTCATTGTCCCGAAGTGTTTGCGGCTCAACACTTCGTCTTACAAGTTTCCCTGACCCCTGGTGGACGAGCCAGAGGTAGGGTTTTTGGTGGCACCGCGGCCCCCCCCCGCGCCCGCGCCTCGAGCAGAGCCACGACTTTTTTGAGTTCCTGCTGCCAGGCAGCAAAACGCGCTTTCAGTCGTGCTCTCTCCTCAGGAGGTATCTGGGGACAGTTGCGTCTGCGATGATTATCGTCACCACACTCCCAGCAACCTTCCTCGTACTTCCTGTTCGGTCTCAAAATGGGACAGTCTCGTCGAATGTGGTTTCGGTCACCACACTCCCAACAACCGAGCTCGTACTTCGGTTTCCCGGGTACCCCAGGGCTGTTAGACGTCACAGCTGGCCGCTGGACCAGCTGCATGCCCTTCAAAGCCTCGCACAGGAGAACGGTATCCCCTGAAGCCTGGGGCTTCCCACTCGGTTTCGGTTTCGGATCCTTGGGAGTGCCCTGGTTAAGCAACTGAGACCTATAGCGCTCAGGCTCATCCCGGCTCTCCCGGTGGATCAAGCGGTGCTGCAGTTCCAAAAAGGGCAATGGTACTGCCTCCTCCTCACAGGCATCAAATACATGACGCAGCGAGGGGGTAGCAAGTCCATCCCGCAGCCTGTCCATAATGACCTCTTGCCGTTTGGGCAGGTTATTTGCATAAGCCCGCCTTGCCAGCAATTGAAGGCCGTTTATGAAGTCGGCTACGGTTTCCCCTTTCCCCCTGCTTTCGTGTCATCAAATCCTGCCTAGCCGCGGCACTGTCCTGGGTCACATTGAACTGGGCGTTCATAGCAGACACTAGACAGTCCCAGCTATCGAGCTGTTCATCCTCCAAGTTCACCAATAGGCTGTGGGCCTTGCCCTGCAGCCTATCTGCCAACCACACAGCCCACTCCGAGGCGGGCACGCAATGTTGCCGGAGCACTCGTGTTAGGCCGTGTAGGTAATCCGTCCAGGACTGGTCTGGTCGGGGTTGTGCAAATTTAGGAAAGGATTTGATCCTATCCTTAAAACTCACACTCCCCACGTGTGACCCTACACGGACGGCAGTTTGATAACGTTTCCTCGGCACCCTAGGACCGTCATCCTCTGAGTCTGATGAATCAGAGGACTCTGGTGGGGCAGATCGCTTGACTCGTTCCTCGTGGTCTCGTGCGGCACCTACGTAGGGCGCCCGGAGATAGCGGGAACTACGTCTATCCATAAGAGTTGGACCCGCGGATGGAACCACAGGTCTTGCCTCTACAATGGACGGACGCACGGATCTAGCCCTGGATCGGACGGACGTGGTACGGCGGACAGGATCCAAATTACAGGAGATAGCTCGCCTCACGGACTGGGGACTTAAGACACAACTTCCGGGTGACGTATCACGGGGTGGTGTGCCTACTGTCCTTAACCGTGGAGGGGCCATTACCCGCCTTTCTGGACGTCTGTTTACCGAACGGTCCGGGATGTCAGGGTGACCGCGTTCGGTCTGCAAGACTTCGTCCTGCCAACCAGTTACGATCTCCAACAGACTGTCCCAGACAAGGTTGAACGTAGCCAGATCAATGGGCGCCACCAACTTACAAAAGCGAGCCTTCAGACACGCTAGGTACGTCACAACCTCGCGGTTGTGACCCTCCTTGCATAGGTCCTGAAACTCAGGTTTGTAGCCATGGAGTTCCTCCAGCATTAACTGTTGTACCGTGTGTACAGACAGTATCCAAGCTAGAGGACCCTGGTGTCCCACCTCGATGTGTGGCAGTTCATCTAGCCGCCCAGGCTTGAACCCAGCGACAGTACCAAAGTAGCGCACAGTGGAGCAGCGGGGATATCGGAGCAAGGCTTGAGCGTTATACTCTACCCAACCTAGAAATCTCACTTCTGCATCCCCCGTACTACTCGGTCTGAAGGGGTTCTCCTGAGTACCAGACGCAGCCACACCATTGAGGTTCCCATTGATGGCGGTTCTCATTTCCGGCTCAGAACCAATGACGGAACCACCCGGGGGTGACTCACATGCCAGAGGTTCACGAGTCATGGTTGCAACCGCTCCCACTGTACTCAGACCAGGACAGTGCCTATCAGAGTGACCATAACGGCCACATTGCCAGCACCACACTTCTGGTAGAGTCCTGGTGGAAGGGGTTGCATCATCATTTCCATTAGCATTTGTCCGGAACTCGGTAGTCCCGGCACCTAGCAACCCCGTGGTTGCCAGATGAAGGCTATCCCGGAGCAGGGAAGCTCCAGAATGGCGAGGTTGTCCATGGAACTCAATGGGTGGAGAACGAGTTCCATATCTCATGTCCCCGTCCTGGAGCACGGAAGCTCCAGGAGGCGTGTACACACTACCGTCCCGGAATCGCGGGTACCCTGACACGGCTGGGGAAACCCGGCCACCCCGGAACATTGCTGTTCTGGAGTTCGGCAGTCCCCGGCAGTCATGGTTATCACGGTTGGTGCGTACACCTGGTGCACCAGCGTCACCTGCATCTGCATTGGCCCTAGGTAGTTGTCTCTCCGGGGAGGCCGGACGACTAGAGTCACCAGCTTCATCACCCGTATCAAACAAGTCTACCATGTGTATACGGTTGTCCAAGGTTGTCGGCCCGCCACTCGAGACGGATATCACGTCATTGGCCCCAGACACTGCAGGTCTTAGGCCTAAACGTAATGTTCTCGATCGGGTCAGCGGCCCATGCAAATGTTCGGAGCGCCAGGGCACACCAGTTCGGACTGCCCACCGGTTTGCAGCAGGTCTGACTATCTCAGAGGACCGGCCCAGAGTTCCCCTGGAAGGGGGCGCCTCAGCACGGTCTCCGCCCGAGTTTGCCAGATCCAGCCCAGCGGTTGCCACGATGCCACTGTGCTCCCCCTCCTCACCCGGTGGTGAGCCTGAGAGCACCCGTGGTCCGGGTCACGCCACGGACTTCCATTCCCTCACCCGGTGGTGAGATCAGGAACATCCGTGATGGTCTACGTTCATCCATGCGTCGTTCGGTCGGGTTATCCATCCAATGACCGGGTGTGTCGCCACACGCCAATCAATCCTGGTCACGGCACCAAACTGTAAGCTTTTTGGACTTGTACACGGCTCCTGGTACTTGTCGAGGCGCTCACACCGCCTGGGTTCTCGTTGTGTTTGTCCCAACGGTACGTAGGCCCACACTACGGTCGTACAGGGCCTCTCCCAAGACCAGATTGACGGCCCCACACGAGGGGGACTTCGCACTGGTGCTGGTAGCGACGGCTTCAGACCGTGGCACACGCCAAGCTGAATATGTATCAAAGAGGGTACTAGATCCGAGACACGTATGCACGAGGGTCTAGTAACCTTATTAATACGTGAGTATAGTTTGAAAGGCCCCGAATCTACGAGATTCGGGGGTGTTGGTTCCTACGATGTTGTCGCCACAACCTCTCAAGCTAAACTGACGGCTAGTCCGTCTTCGATTTGCGAAGTCACATAAAACTGGTCAAAACCTGACAAAACCGGATAAATACTGGTTTTGTCCTGTTTTAACCGGTCTGTAACCTAGCAATGGGACACTACGGGACACCGCGAGACACCGCGGTACGTCATAAATGACGTGCCTATGGAAAGTGCGAGCGTAGGACGTACGGGCCATCACGGTGCGGGGTCAATTAGGAATTGACTAGCTAATGGGGACAATGCTACAATTGTCGCTGGCTAAGTTGCCTCTGCTTCCACATATTAATAAGGTTTCTTAATTTTGCAAGACTATTTTCGTAATTAATATTTACAGTTTCGTTTACATCTTTGCTTATCAAATACCTAGCATCTTAGTAGGTTGTAAAGTATATTCCAATCCTATGTCTCAGAATTGAGAGAATCTATTCCATGGCTTAACTTCTGTTTTGCTTTTATTAAGTTTCAGTCCTGAATACTTTTCTAAATTTTTCAAGTAGTTCATGTAAGCTTATTAAGGAACTTTTGTTTCTTTTAGTCGAGTAAGTGGAGGTATCATCTACATTTGCATATAAAAACTTCATTTCAATCTACATCTATACCTTCAATATTATTGTTATTTTTACATTTAAAGCCAGGACTTCAATTACCAGTATAAATAAAAGTGCAGAGATAGGGACAGCCCTGTCTTAGTTCTCTTTTGATGTTTGAAAAGGGACTGGAGTAGCCATTATTGTCATGCATGTTTGTTTGGAAAAAAGCACCCAAATCCCCCTTTTGAAAACTTGGTCCAAAGTTAAAAAATTTTAATACAGAAACGTTAAACAGAAAAGTTAATGCTGTTTTTTCAATGAATTCAGTAGTGATAGATAATCTTATTTTTTTAAAAACGCTTATTAAGGGTTTAGTAATACACATGTCATGAATTATGTAACAAGGCAAAAATTTTTGGGGGTTTTTTTATCACTATTTTTTTTTTAAAAAAAAAAAATAAAAAAAAAAAAATATTATGACGGGTAAACATTTTAAATCTAACATGAATTACGATATTTGCTGGTTTTTTTACTTGGAAAGGACAATGTTTTGGGTGTTGTTCAATAACGCCTGGTGGCTAGACTACCTGTTTAAAGCTTTTTGTGGGCCCTGGACCCCTTTCAAATACATAAAAAACACCCCGGGCTGGTTTTTGGGAAAACAATAAGTCATTTAGAAAAAGGACCCGCGAAGTCCCGGGCAAGAGTGGGAAATTTGCAGTA
>JAGTTF010003555.1:0-12108 GCA_019095985.1 Streblospio benedicti | reverse complement strand
CCCCTCAAGATAAACCGTTTTTAATTTATGGTTTCAACAAAAGGAAAAAGTTTAACATTTTTATAATATTTTAACCCCATTAAAGAAAAGAATAATTTCACTGGCTTCATCAACAAGGAAAGTTGTGAGACATTGTTTATGGAACTATTTTAACCCTTTGATATAAAGCAAAAGAAATTTTTCACTGGCTTACATCAAAAAGGAAAGTTGTGAGACATTTTTTTAGGAAAATTTTAAACCCCCTTTGATATGAAAAAAAAAAAGAAAAGTTAGATAGTAAATCAAATGCAATTAGGGCTGGGGTCCCACCTAAGTTCTTACTGAAGCCTTTGATCTATCGCCCAACCCTTCAAATCATGAAATTGTTAGTACTTAGGTTTGATTATTTTGATATCAAATTTATTATTATGTTTACAATGTATTATAGTTTAACCAAAAAAAAAAAAGGGAAAAACATGAAAAAAAGATTTCTGTCTAATGTCCAGTTTCCCCCCTTAAAAATTGTGAAAATTTGGGTGGGTATATAACTATATTTTAATAAATAATAATCATTTAACCTGTATACAATGTATTCTAATATAGTTATTTTAAAAAGAATATTGTTGGAAAATGTTTTAAAAATTTTTTCCCCAGTTTCTCCCCAAAATTTCCCCCAAAAAAGGGAGAAACGGGGCGGGGAGAAAATTTCTCCACACGGAAAAAAAGGGGGAAACTGGGGGAAAAACCCTAGGGGAAAACCGCAACCCTGTAATAAAACTGAACATAAAATCATGAAATAGGGACACATCACAGATTGTATAACCCTTTTGTCCATTCTAAAACAGCATAGAACTGGGGACTCCATCAGTCAAAATAAAAGGGCTTAATTTAAAATTCCCCATTTTAATTATGTTTTAAATTAAAATTATTTTTAACAAATTTTGTTCTGATATTTGTTTTAAAAATTTTATCTTCAACATTTTAAAATTTTTAAAAATTGCCTTTTCAAAGAAAAAGACGAATTCTACATTGGAACAATCATTTAGTCTTAAAAAAAAAAAAAAAAAAAAAAAAGAGTAGACTTTTTTTTCACTACTACAGTGTCTAAAAAATTTTATGAAAAAAAATTTCCACACCTATACAAACTACTTTTTGGCGATTAGTGAGCATAAACTTTTTGGTGATTAGGTGGTTAGTGAACATAAAGTACCATCCTCAACGAAGTTTTTTTTTTTGGACAGATGCCTGTTTCCACACCTGTAAATTCATCCATTATCGCTTTGCCAAAAAGACAACTGTATCAGCATAAAACGTGATTTTCAAGCCTGTTCTCGGGTGTAGCATTTTCCTTGTGGGGGGTTAATTAACATTCTGCCATCGTTCTCATACATTTTTAAATTTTTGCATGAAAAAATTATTGGTTTTATTATTTAGACACAGCTAGAAAGATCCTTTCAAAAGAAATGGAGCTGTAATAACCGGAATGGCAGAGCTACTATCGCAAATTAATTAAGCAGTTAGATAACAGTACAAATTATGCATCGTCGGACGGGGGTGATCACTCACACCCCTTTTTTCAAGTCTTCGTTTTTTTCAACCCGTGGGTTAAGAACTGCCTTTCCGAGGAAACTTTCTAGGCAAGACTTACGTCAAAAAAAAAATCAATACTCGGGTTTTCTCTGCAAAAAATAAGATCGTACGTTTGTCTTTCCCAATTCCCCTTTTTGGGGTGGGTCTTCAACGTGGAATTCAATCTCGCAGATTATTTGGATTTGGAAAAGGAATATCCAAGTTTTTTCCCCAATATTTAGGGCCGGTTTAAATCTCCCAATTTTTAAAAAAATAAAAAAAAAAGTTTTTTGGGTTTTTAAATTTCCCCCTTTCAAAAAATTTTTTTGGGGGGGGAACCCCCCCCCCCAAAAAAAAAAATTTTGGGGGGGTTTTTTTTTTTAAATAAAAAAAATTTTGGGGGAAAAAAATTTTAAAATTTCCCTTTTTTTTTTTCCCCCCGGGGAAAAAATTTTTTTTAAAAAAAAAGGGGTTTTTTTATGTTTTTTTTTTTTAAAAAAAATTTTTTTTTTGGGGAAAAAAGGGGGAAAACCCTTTTTTTTAAAAAATTTGGGGGAAAAAAAATTTTTTAAAAAAAAAAAAAAAAGGGGGGGGAAAAAAAACCCCCAAAAAAGAAAAAAAAAAAATTTTAAAAAAAAAAAAGGGGGGGGGAAAAAAGGGGTTTTTCCATTTTTTTTTTAAAAAGGGGGGGTTTTTAAAAAAAAAAAAAAAAAAAAGGGGGGGAAAATTTTTCCCCCCCAAAAAAAATTTTTTTTGGGGGGGAAATTTTTCCCCCCGGGGGGGGGGAAAAGGGGGGGGTTTTTAAGGGGAAAAAAAAAAAATTTTTAAAAAAAAAAAAAGGGGGCGGTTTTAAAAATTTTTTTTTCCCCCCCTTTTTTTTAAAATTTTCCCCTTGGGGAAAAAAAAATTTTTGGGGGAAAAAAAAAAAAGGGGGAAATTTTAAAACCCTTTTTCCCTTTTAAAAAAAAATAAAAAAAAAAAAAAGGGGGTTTTTAAAAAAAATTTTTTAAAAAAAAAAAAAGGGGGTTTTTTTCCCCCCAAAAAAAAATTTTTTTTTTTTTTTGGGGTTTTTCCCTTTTTTTAAAAAAAAAAAAAAAAGGGGGGGGGGGGGGGGGTTTTTTTCCCCAAAAACCCCCCCTTTTGGGAAATTTTTTTAAAAAATTTTAAAATTTTTTTTTTTTTTTTTTTTAAAAAGTTTTTTTCCCGGGGGGAAAAAAAAAAAGGGGCCGGGGTTTTTCCCCTTTTTTTTAAAAAATTGGGGGAAAAAAAATTTTTTTTTTAAAAAAAATTTTTTTTTTTTTTTAAAAAAAAAAAAATTTTTTTTTGGGGGGAAAAAAAAATTTTTTCCCCCCCAAAAAATTTAATTTTTAAAAGGGGGAAAAACCCTTTTTAAAAAATTTTCTCCAAAAAAAGGGGGGGCCCCAAAAAAAACCCCAAAAAAAACTTTTTTTAAAAAAATTAAATTTAAATTTTTTTTTTTTTAAAAAAAAAAAACCCCCCTTTCCCCGAAAATTTGGGGAAAAAATTTTAACCCCCCAAAAATTTTTGGGGGGGTTTTTTTTATTTTTTTTGGGGTTTTAATTGGGGGTTTTTATTTTTTTTTTTGTTAAAAGGTTTTTTTTTTTTTTTGGGGGGGGCCCCGGGGGGGTTTTTTAAAAAAAAAAAAATTTTTAAAAAACCAGGAAAAAATTTAAAAAAACCCCCCCAAAAAAAAGGGGGGGGCCCCCAAATTTTTTGGGGGTTTTTGGGGGTTAAAAAAAAAGGGAAAAAAAATTTTTTTTTTTTGGGGTTTTCCCCCAAAGGGAAAAATTTTTACCCCAAAAAAAAAATTTTCAAAAAAATTTTTTTTAAAAATTTTTGGGGGGCCCCGGGGGGGAAAAATTTCCTCCTTCGGTTTTTAAAATTTTTTTTTTTTTTTTTTAAAAGTTTGGGAAAAAAATTTTTTTTTTTAAAAACCCCTTTTTTTTTTTAAAAAAAATTTTTTTACCACTTCCGGTTACAAAACATATTGCTGAAAAGGTGCTGTGCCTACTTGGAGCTTGGTTTAGATGTTGTCTGGTAAACATGAGACGTAAAAAACACAATGTGTGAGCGTGGACGATAATCAATGGTGTCTGCCACATTGCGGCCGCGGCTGCCACATGCCCGGGCCGGTCCCACTGTGAGGCGCACGCCGGCACGAAGTGATGTGGTGTTTACATGTTTACATCTGCACGGCTATACAGGCCCGTGCTCAGCGGGTGGGGTTTGCAGGGGTTCAGTACGTTTGAGTGCGATATTTTCTTGAAGTTTGTGTATGAAATGTTCAGGAAAGCTCGTAAAGGTATTCGTTGGGCCAGATAAACCAATCACCTTCCCCGCTCATTATAAAAAAAAATCTGACCACGGGCCCGCTATATATGCTATTATCGTGTGCATATAAGCAGAACTTTCTATAAAGCCCAGGGGTAGGAATGTCCTCAAGTTGTTTTGTGAAGAGGTGGTCTGTTTATGTGGTTTGATGTTTTATCTTTATCAAGATTTGGGACTCTGCAAAAATGGTCTCATCATATATAGATGTTATTTCTTAATTAGGGGTATTTGTTTGCTTCTGTAGCAATACAGTTAGGAGTTGGACTCAAATGATTGGAATGTCATGGGTTTGATTTCCAGTCAAGGTCTTGCTGTGTAATCTGAGTAAATTCATCCCTAAACCGTTGTACACTACGCATATACCTGTATGTTCATGAGGTGCAGGTTAGGCTAGTGAACGATAATGTGTGCGATGAGCACTGACTAGGTGCTGTTCCTGTATATAGTGTGACAAGTATGCCAATGACCTGGTGTTAAATTAGCGTTGCCTGGTCCAAGCTTTTTAGCAGTTGTAAATGATTTTTTTGCAACAGCTCTGACAGAGATTCTTTCAACTACTACAGATTATATGAAAACCTTATTTCATACTGGGTCATCCCAAGGGATGATGTACATTTTGTCATGTTCACAAAAATTGGAACAGTGTTCTCTTTTTCTTGACCCCCGCCCTCCCCACAAAAATGAAACATCAAATGTGTGAAAATTAAGGAAAAACCCCCGTGGGGTTTTTCCGGGATTTAAAATTTAAAAAATACCATTACGGGGCTTAAAAACAAAAATAAGAATTTTAAATCCCCAAAATTCATAATTTTATTAAAAGAAAAACTGCAATTTTCTTTTTTTGGCACCCCATTTTTTAAGTAAAGGTGGGTTTTTGAAAAGTTTTTTGGGACCGAAATAAAATAGTAAACCCACAAAAAAGGGGAAAAATCCCAAAAAGAAAAAAGAAACCCCCCCTTTTCCCAAGGGGAAATTTTACTGGGGAGAACAGAAAATTTACCCCCCTAAAAACCCGAAAAAACTCCCGTGAAAATTTTTGGATAATTTTTAAAAAAATGGGGTTTAAAATACCCCCGAAAGGGAAAAAAGGGGAAACCACTGGCAAGGTTTTGGTTTTGCCATTTGGGAAGCCCTAATTTTGTTAGTAAAAAACCCCCTAGGTTTTTACGGGGGGGCGCCACCCTTTTTAAAATTTTGAAAGGTCTTCAACAAAAAGGCTTAAAAATTTTCCAAACCAAGAAAAAATGTTTAAATTTCAAACAATAAACCCTGTTGGGCCTTTATTTTCTCTCTCCTTTTATGATAATTTCCCCAAAGGGGGAAATTTTTCTTTGGGTGGTTAACCATTTTAAACCCAAAAAACCAATTTAAGATCAAATTAAAAATGTTAATCCCCGGGCCCCCCAATTTTAAAACCCCGGGTTAAACTTTATTTAAACCAAAAAATCCAAAATTTTTTTTTCCCAACAGAATAAAAACAATTTTAATTCCAAAAAAATTCTTTTTTCAAAAACCCCTTTTTCCAAAATCTTTCAGAGAAAAACCTCCCCCTTTAAAATTTTAGTCTTGGGGATATTTCTATTTTTTAAGGGGGGGAAAATTTTGGATTGGTTGGGATTTTTTTTAAATTAAAAAAATGGTTTCCCCCATTTGGGGGTTTAAACCCTTAATTTTTTCCATACTTAACTTTGGCCCGCCCCAAAAACAAAACACCCCGAAATTTTTTAAATTTTTTTTAAAAATTTTGGTCCAAAACCAAAGGGGGGGAATTTAATTGGGGAAAGGGGAAATTAAAATCAGAGGCCTTTGGCCCAAAACCCCTTCGTGACCCAAATACACCAACTTGGGAAGCTTGGGTTTCAAAATTGGGGGATCATGGAAGGTAAATTGGGAAGGGAAGATTTAGGGAATAAGTTTACAAGGGGGGCCAATACCCCCACTAAATCAATTTTCCAAGATTTTTCTGCTGAAGGAAATTTCCCCCCTTCCCAAAAGGAAATTTTTCCTAACCAAAAAAGACCGTTTAATATTTGTTAACCATTAAACCCAAAGTTTAATTAAAAAGAAAATAATTCCCTTTAAAACTAACCAAAGGGTATTCCTTTTAAAAATTTAAAAACATTTCAAATAAAAGGGAAAATTGGTCATTTTGCCATGTACATACATGTAGTGGATTCCTCTACTGGTATTCGTGTCTGTTGTTTGGTGCCGTGCATAAGATGTTATGACTGTCAAGATATCTTCTTAAATTCGTGATTCAATAATTTTTCGGGTATTTTTGTTTGACAATTTGTGATGGTTGTTGTTTGACGCTGTGGGGTTTGATGCCCCCATAGACTGAATAATGCTGTGCTGATTTTAGTGGCTTGTTTGCATTCGTGTTTTCATATTGAATTTGCAAATGGTTTGATCTGTGTATGTTCACAGATTAAAATCATATTTGTGCAACATACTTTATATTTTAGTAGAGACATAGATCTGTACCCAGACAATGAAAAGCTTTTTATTGAATATATAGTGTGAAGTGTGAGCAAACAGTATATCAATTGAGCTTTTTTTTTTTGTGTATTTCTGTTATATGATATCTAAAACCTAAATTGAACCCCTTAACTTTATATACTGACTTTATTGAATATGATGTAAGTATATATTGTATATTTATCTATATGAATTAACTTGTTGGTATACATGACGAATAATATGTGTATGCCCTGTTGATAGGTTGTCATGTCTTAATGATGAGTCCAACTTAATTTTTTTGGGCTTATTGATTGAATCACAAGTTATTGCAGTCAAACACTGAATATAAGTGATGTGTAAAAAAGACCGCCGTAACTGACAATATTTAAACTGAAAAATAATAACAAAGAATTTCAACAATCCAATATATAATAATTTGAGATATTCCTAGACATTAAAGCAATGTATGCAAATGGTTAACATTACTTGGGCCTACTAAATTGTAACATGGTAGGCACTTGTTTTACAAACAATAATATTTCAGAATAATTTGGAAAAATGAAACCATTATTCTACGTCGGTGAAGGTATATGCATATATTATTATACACACAAAATGTTCTTTACAATTAGCTTCTATTATGTAGAAATCTGTCGACTGTTTTATAATAAAATCTTCTAAATGCCACATTTAGAAATTGTTACATCTTACATCACACTGCCCTGATGTAGCAGAGCTTCCACTAAAGTAAAAAACATTAATTGCTGGGTGACTCATACATATAAAAGATAAACACTGTCCCAGATCACAATGGAGGTATATGGTATATGTAATATTTACAACGGAAAATGACATAATCTTTTTTGTGTTATTGTGTTTTCTTTCTATTCTATTATAAGTATCACAATATTTTAAAGTCCTACAAAAATATTTTATCAAACCATTTAACTGTAAAGAGGCTCTACAGCATGAGCGATGCTTAGAATAAAAAAAAGAAAATATATACAAAAATTATACACCACATTACATTAACATATATACAGACATCACATATAATTTCGTGTATTATATATTGTGCCTGTATTTTGCCACATGATGCATATCCAGATATTTACATTCCACATCTTGTATTTCAAGTGTGCTAAACCACTTCTACATGTTCACAAATCCAGTGTTATAAGAGACTTCCGTAACTTAAAACCGTTCTTTCTTTTTCTTGTCATCACAGCTAAAATACTCTGATTTTTTTTTTGCTGTATCTATGACAGTTGCTATTCCATGATTTTCATATTTATAACAGTCTATTCTCACACCGATCTCATAGTATTAACGTTGATAAGGTTGTTGTGGAGACACAATTTCCTCTTTTTCCTCTTCATAATTCGCAATGCATGTGCTTACTTTGTTCATTTTACTGTTTGTTAATACTAAAACCCATGACAAACTGCACCCTGGATATCAACGGCTCACTTTATTGGTCAAAACTTCCTTTTTGACCATGGGATAATATTAAACAGAGTGCAAAACCGAAATGACCTAGTAAAATATATTGCTATAAGTGACCACCTAGAAGAAAGAATTCGAAAGGCTTTTAACAAATGTTATAAGTCTGATATAGTCACTGACAAATTTCAATGAAGAAGTTCTACAAATTAGGACACCTATGTAGTCATGGGGTAGATCACGGCTTGAAAACAACAAGTTTTTTTGGAATAGGATTCTAGTACATACCTTCACTGTTATTTATGTTATAACATATTCATACCATTGTTAATTTCATGTCAAGGATTATAAATTACACATTTTATTTAGCAAACAGCTGTCTCATGTAAGGGCAAAGTAAGTCCAGACTGGGAGGTTTCCCTCAGGCACTGACGATACACTGATACTTTTCCAGGTGCAATGAGGACACAATCCCCAACTCCGCTTGATGATTGATGCCAGTAAAAGGAGACACATCCACGGGTGGCCATACATTTCCTTGTACAACGAATTTCATTTAATGCACGTTCAAAAGAATGCAAAAGGAATGGTGACAGTGACATTTTTGTTGGCATTGGTTTGGCTTGTGTGACCCGTTTGGTTTCCTGTGTTCTCTGTTGTGTACATTTTGCTAGCATGTCTTGGGTGGTCATGTTAGACCACAATTCGCCATCACAGACAGCATCATCATAAGAGAAAATAGCCATGTTGGAACCTTCCTGTTTAAGCCACGCATTTTCACACTGGCAAACATCCACACTTCTCTCTATGTTCAACTCTAAAGCAGCAATATTCTCATGCAGGATGGGTGGCAAGTGGGATATGCCGGTGTCATAGACACTGAAATAAGTAAGACTTCTCAGTCCTAGGACAACATGTGGTAAGCGTGTGAGGTATTGGTTGTTGGAGAGATGCAGTTTTTCAAGGCTGTTAGCTCATTAAGCATGTCATAATCAATGTGTTTGATTTGGTTTTTTTGCAGAAAAGAGTTCCTTCAGCATGCCTCCTGATGCCGAGAGATTGGGAATGCGGTGATTTGGTTTTTGTACAGATACAGTTTTTCCAAGGCTGTTAGATGAATAAGCACCTCATCGTTGATGTCTTTGATTTGGTTATCATTCAGATAGAGTATCCTCAGCGTCCCTCCCATTGCGGAGAGGTCAGGGGAATGTGGTGAGTTGGCTGTTGTCCAGATACAGATATTCCAAGACTGTTAGATCAATAAGCACATCACCGCTGATGTCTCTGATTTTGTTATGTGACAGTCTAAGTGACCACAGTGTTCCTCCCACTGCGGAGAGGTTGGGGAATGTGGTGAGTTGGTTCCCTTCTAGATTCAGTTGGCCCAAGACCATGAGATCCAATAAGCACACGTTAGCTGATGTCTTTGATTTGGTTATAAGACAAATGGAGTATCTTCAGAGTGACTCCCACTGCGGAGAGGTTTGGGAATGTGGTGAGTTGGTTCCTGTCCAGATACATTCTTTCCAAGGCTGTTAGATAAATAAGCACCTCATCGCTGATGTCTGAGATTTGGTTATCACGTATAAAGAGTATCCTCAGCATTCCTCCCACTGCAGAGAGGTCTGGGGAATGTGGTGAGTTCGTTGTTGTTCAGAATCAGTTTTTGTCAAGCTGGTGAATCGTGTGAGGTTGGCTGTATTGACTGTTGTGTTACCACACCCGGCCATGTTGATTTCCAGGGCATCAGACGCATAGTCTGAGAATGCGCACTGAGCTTTACATGTCACCGCCAGGCCTAGCAGCACCACCACCAGGCTCCACTGCACAAGGCGGGAGGCTTTACTTCCTACACAGTCTCTCATTTCAAGGAAACTTATAATCCATCAAAGTGTGTGCAGTCACTATGATGATGTGGTCAGTGGGTTGGGCTGCCGCTACTTGTGGCGGGCAACGTCGCTGTCACCGAGTCTTATACCGACGCCGGCCGAGACAATCAGTGCAGTGGGCGGGGCCAACAAGCTGCAGTGGGCAAGTTTAGAGAGCAGTGGTAGGTAATTGTTTGGAGGGAATAAAAATATCTTAGGATAAAATGTATATGGCCCATGTGCTATAGAGAGACATGAAGAAACATTTTGCTACCAAGGTCGGAGGATCCTGGAGAGGGGAAAGGGAGGGGGGTATATGCAGCTAGCCCACTTTCTATGTTTCTTGATGTCTCCTTCTCCCATTTCAAAAATGTTTCCGTCAATGAGTTGGGATGAACTACCTCATTTGTAAGAAACCAAATATGTGTCACAAACTGTATTTTCTTGTATTTCCTAAGATGGTGGTAGCCATTTTATGTTATGTTAATTAACCGGTTTATCTAAGAATATAACCAATAACAGTTATGAAATAGAAGCAGGGGATCCTGCTGTATGTTATAGCAGTGTCTAAAAACATTTTATGAAAATATTTCCCCCACTATATAAACTGCATTTTTGGTGATTAGGGGCCGGTCATTAGATTTTCATGGGGGTGGGGTCTTTTTTTTTTAGTGAGTACAAAGTACCCTCCATAACAAGCATTTATCTTTCGAAATTTGGTGCATGTTGACACACCCGGCAAATTCATCCATTATCATGAAGCAAAAACGACATCTGTATCCGTGATAAAACGTGATTCTCAAAATCCTGTTGCTAGTGTGTGTATGCACATGTCCATTAGTGGGATGTTATAGAACATTCTGCATACATTTTAGCGTGGAGGAAAAACTTATTGGTTTGATCTTTTTAAACAAAGAAAGATCAATTAACACAATATAAAAATGTAGCTGTCGTAACCTGAGCTGCACAAACTAACGGATTGGAAAGTTAGCATTAGGCAGTACAAATATATGTGACTCTAAAATGACGTTTTCAGCATCTCCTGCTTCTCTAGTTTCACTGTATGAAACCGTTAAATCCACTGGTTGTGACTTCCTGACATTTGTCTTTCATGCTTTTTTATATTGAGCGGCCGGTTTGACCGACCTCGCGATGGAGCTGGGTATACGTTTGTTTTGTTCAAAAAAAAAAAAGTGTTGTGTTGTTCATCTCTGCGGGGTCTGTGCGGGAGACTGGCAGTGACTGCAATTCTATATGTTCTGTATTTTAACGTGCATGAAAAACTTTTTGGTGTGACGTAGAAAGATCAATTAACCCAACAATAAGAAATATAGCCGTAATAATCTGAATGACACAAACTAACTGATGGGCAAATTTTTCTCCTCAATCACAGACGGGCAACAGAGTCCCCACCCCTTCACCCCCACCCCCCACCCGGAATGTATTGAGGGGGTCATTGTTTTCATTTCTCAGTTGATGGGGGATTTTCATGAAATATATTGGGGGAGTCTGGGGTCGAAAGCTAGTCCCAACTGGCAGCGAACCGTCACTGCTACCTTTGGACTTATCTCCCGCAGCTACCATCTTGAATCTAGAAGAATTTAATTAGTGTGTGATCACAAAGTCTCCTCACTCAAACCCAATGTAATTTGACAAACGCCACTCCTTCTTTGCGGCATGACAGGTGCCAACCCTCCAATCAAAGAACACTTCCGGTTACAACAAATATCGGCAAAAAGAGGACTCTGTGCCTGCTTTGAGGTTGGTTTAGATGTTGTCTGGTGACCGTAAAAAGCACAGTGTTTGAGAATGGACGATAATCAATGGTGTCTGCCCATTACGCGGCTACGGCTGCCGCATGCCCAGAACGGTCCCAATGTGAGCAGGCACGACAGTTCTAATGGAAGGCGCACAAAGATCTGCAGTGATGGATCCAGGATTTGAAAGGGGGCGGTGCTTGAAATTTTTGTTTCGCGTAGCAGGGACCCGCGGACGGAGATTTTGATGACTCAAATGGGTTGTTATATAACAAAAATAAGAACAACAATTTCAAAATACAAATTAAACATAATATATTTCTCGTCAGAGATTGAGAGAATGCGGTGGGGCTTGAGTATATGTCAGCAGGGGCGGATCCAGCATTTTGTGTTAGGGGGTAGGGGCGCGACTGTGCAAAGGGGGTGGGGGCCACTTAAGGCCCCCCCAGCAGGTCCAGGGCAGAGCCCTGGTGAGGGGACCGGAAGCTTGAGTGGATATATGTTTTGGTGTTTTAGAGGGGTGTTCACTAACAATGATAAGAAACAATTCATCTACTTTAGTAATCTATTTCCTATTTCTTCATATCTAACAATGAACACCTGGTGTTGATTATCAGTAGTCCGAGAGCTATCCGCTTTTGGGGGTTGTCTTATGCTGTTATGATGTTGCCGTCATTTAA
>JAGTTF010003551.1:5116-21401 GCA_019095985.1 Streblospio benedicti | reverse complement strand
CCTTTCTCTTTCAAACCCGTTTTTTTTGGGGGCCTTTTTTCTTTTTGAACCCAAGGGGAAGGGGGGTTTTTAAAACCCCAAAAAGGGCAGCACCGGGCGAAGTCCTCCCGGGGTGCTACTCTGCCCCCACTAGCGGGTTGGGTTTTGACAGCGTTCAGGGAAAGCCAAAAAAAAGAGAAGGGGGGGGGTTTTGATCAAAGGTGCACCCACTGGGGAAAACTAGACCAAAGGGGGGTTCCCCACGGCGGGCACAGCCGTGGACACTGGGTAGATCTCTAGAGGGCCTTGGGCCTTGGAGATACTCATGCTGCCACCCCACAGATTTTCGCAGGAGTCCTGGCAACTACAGAACTCACTTTGTTTACAATATCTGTGGCAACATTGTACTGTAGTTTTTGGCGCACAGTAAATGAGTTGGTTGAGAATAAAATACTATACATGGCATAGTCAGCAATTTAGAATTAAGTAATTTGTGCCAAATCGTATGCCAAAATGTCAAAGAAATGTGTACATGGTCATGTTATAGCAGAAGAACACGAAACATATGAACATGGTCACCCAGTTAATACCATGGAAGCTTCCGGTGATCCAATAGACAAAAATACCCCTAACACCAAACTGCTCAGGATGGCATCACCCTGACACCAGAACAGCTAAGTAACATTATTCCATCTTCTATTCAGGGTGCTCTGCCAACGCAAGCAAAAGTACACTGAAGTACAAAAATCCTACAGACCAAAAAATTGACTTAGATAGTAATGAAAATCAGTGGCAGTATTTCAAACATGAATGGAATGAATACAAGAAGAAAGTTGGCCTGTCTGATGATGATGATAATGATGATGAACAAATAACATCTGAACTACGGATCTACTGTTCAACAGAACTCTATAAGGGGGGCCTTTCAACTCTATCATGCGACCGAATTCGGCATCGTGTTGAGTGACCTTGACATGCGCAGAGACATTTTGAAAATGGTGACAGGAGTTGCCGAAACTGTTAACAGTAAATTTTGTTTTGTGTTGTGTATAGATGAACTAAATAAATAATGTATATATGTGTATTCCAACACGATGAACTCGTTCAAGGAGAAAAAGCTGCTTGATTGTATTGGTGGAACTACCCTCGAAACATCAAATGAACAAACATTGTTAGAGAAAATTAAAATGATAGTAGTCAGAGGAAAGAACAAAGCAGTGCACAGGAAAGAATTTTATTCTATGACACAATCACCAGAAGAACCAGCACAAACATTCATTGCAAACCTAAGAAGCAAGGCACAACATTGCCAATTTTCATTTGGTTGTTCAAGTGAATTAAAAATAAAGTGTAATGACCGAGTAAATAGCTATGCTGAGTCCATGGTCGAGGACCAGATGGTTGTGGGTTGCGCCAGCAAAGACATTCAAGAGGAAATTACTTGCAAGAGACTCACAGTTGAAAAATTTCCAAGATAAATTTTACTTTATACCAGCAATGGAACAAGGTCGGCGTGTAAAAGATGACGTCAAAAAGTTATCACATATGGATTCAACATTTACCCTACAGAGAGGTAAAGATAAACATCAACCGAAAATAGCATCCACCAGCAGCCATGCATATAACAACAACACCACCAACAACAGAAAAGGATGTTAGGGATGCGGCAGCACACAGCATGGTTGGGGCACTAGTCTTTGGAAGAGCTGGTGCCCAGCGTATGACCGCCTGGCCGCATGGTTGCGGACGGTGCCGGCTTGTGGTGCGAGTTTAGGCTGTGTGTGTTTTGTGGGGTGTTAGGAGGCTTTTGGCATTATCACCCAGAGTGGTGTGAGTCTGTGGTGGTCAGTTTGTCCCGAGTGTTGTTATGACCGGTTTGAGGGTGGTGTTGGGTTTGTGGCGTGAGTCTAGTGTGTGTTTGCCAATGCACAACAGTTGTGCGGGTTGTATGTTTATTTACGTTTGCCATATAACTTATCATTGGGCTAACCTATGAAGTCATTCACATCTTCTCTTGGTGGGGTATATAATATTGAAAGCACAAAGCCAAGATCCAGATTTTACAATTGGTCATAAAAGTGAATAATACAGCAGTCTTTGATCCTCGCCATCAAACAATGTGTTGTTGACCACTGGTCATTTTATTGTTATGAACAAACAGAAGCATTGGTTAATTTATGATGAGCCAGTGTACACACACAGGGGGCAGGTTCAGACGTGCCATTGTATTGATATATTGTCTGTACATACGCTGCATTGATTTTGGTCACACTACTATATTGATTACATGGTATGTAAATATGTTGTATTGATATATTGTCTGTACATACCTTGTATTGATTTTGGTCACACTACTTTATTGATTACATAGTATGTAAATATGTTGTATTGATTTTGCACGATGTGCTCATGTGGGAGACAGGGATAACTGGATGAGGTGGCGTACAGGGATGTGGCAGGTAGTTTTTGGCTTGCTGTTGAAGTGATGGGACATGAGCTGTGTGTTCTCCCGGTCAAGAGAGTTGTAGCTCCCTTCTCCATACTGATGTGAGATTGTAATGTGTAGTTTGTGGACTTAAGTGATAAGTCATATTTGGACTAGTAATTGTAGAAGCATCTCTACTTATATATTTACCATATTGAGAAATAAAGATTTGTTGCAACCAACGAACTCAATTGTGCTTTGATAACTTGTAAAATTACACCCAGTGCGACCAGAGAAGTGAATAAGATAGTGTGAGCGGCTTAAGTGGATTTTACAATTTGTTGTGAACAAATATGCAAGAACATATTATCAAATCCAAAAGCTCAAGATGTAGGTGTGGGGGTGAACTTTATTATCCTGTTTAATAAATATAAATAGTCTGGGGGTGGTTGATGTGTTTGATTTTGGAGCATGTATTTACTGCTGAAGCGAGGGCATTATAAAGGGAAGGTCAGTCCCTTTATATATAATGTGGAATGGTGCCTGCAGAAATTTCTGTGTTCTGACAACCTTGCAAACCACAAACAAGTACACCAGAATTGAGAGCAACATAACATCAACTCAGAAATGAATTTCTACATACGAAAATGCTTCACACTATACAGATTTACTGCCAATTTTATTTCTACTCAACCCACACACATGCAATACAATACTTTCCTATTTTAGACCAGTCTTGTCTATTATGCGATCGAGTCTCTAATGGACAAAACTAGCTTAAAAAATAGATGTACACAGCTGCATGTGTATGGAGTGTATATGGATAGATTGGTGCAGAATCTGTACAATGTGAAGGCATAAGATATGCCCTGTGTAGGATTTTGAGACTTTCTCCTCTTGCTCTTCTCGCCAGACAGAACTGGTATTTCAAAGTGGATGATGTAGCAGATTATATGTTGTTTCTAACTATACTGCACTTTATATTTTCTATTCCTTTCTAAATTAACACATTATTTTGGTAAAAGTCTTTAATTTTTAATTAATTTCGAAGTCACAGTATATGTAATAATATAGTATGCATGATTTACTCAATAATGTACCTGTAATAATATACCTGTAAATTATTAAGTAGATTATGCATACTACTGTGGAGTCATCATATGCACGTCACATTATATATGCATTTCTTATAATGAAATCATAAAATCATGAACTGACTGTAAACAGATGTGACTACGGTTTAGTAGAACAACAGTACATTGATAAGTGAGGCCGATGACTCCATCCACAAACTATCAATCTAGAGTCTGGCCAATCGCCACCACTAGTCTACAACCAATCGCCACCACTAGTCTACAGCCAATCAGCACCCAGTAGACTATGGCACAATGCAGCCTAATAAGAGAGCAGCAGCATCATTGCAAAGGAATTAGAACTTTTGGCTTTTAACTGAACATCAAGAAATAGTATTGGAAATTAAATGTAAATGTGAATTGGAAAGAATAATAAACTCTAACAAACTTTACTCAAATGCATTCCTCATACATCTCGGGGGAACCACACTACATTATTAAAACTATTGTAACAAAACCACTTTTGTAAGTTAGTTTGTCTCCAGTGCGCGAGAATTGCGGCACTCTCACAGAGTATAATTCTCACTATAAGGTTGAACTGGACTAGGTTTAAACCGTCCCCTTTTTTACACACACCTTGTTGTTCCTTCTTTTAAGCCCACTGCAGGATTAGGGACTCAGTACACCACAGTACTGAGAATGGCTATTAGGGCCTCAGTTTTCTTGTAGACACTAGTCAGATAGCAGGTAGGGCTCGATGAGAATAGGCCCTCTACTTGTTCTGACGAGGATAGCCAGTGACTACCTCTCCTCACTGCAACTGGATCTGCGTAGTTTCGTGAAGGGGACGCCCTGATCGTTGTGTGCCAGCACCGGTGCGAAGTCCCCTCGATAAGGGGCCCATTGTGAAATCTGGGTAGTTAGACACCAGGTCAGAGCTCAGTCCACTGGACGGTGGTCTGTACGTGGAGTACCAGTTAACACAACGAGGAGTGCGTAAAAGAACATCGTCATAGGAGTCAGCGGCCAGCCGTGCATCTTGGGCAGTCGCGACGGACTCCACTTTGTTTACAGTTTAGTGCTGTGACCAGGATCCCCTGAAGGTACACTCTTTAGGGCGCGATACAACAGTCACCATGTCCAATCCATAATGTTCAGAGGGTCGATTCGCAAGATTTGTGAACGTCATCTCTTTTGCAAAGCTTGTCCTTAGTGGCCGGTGAGCCAGCGAAAGCCAGCCGTCGATGGCGAATACTGCAGAGCGGGTGTCGCCTCACAGCAAAGTAACCAGCCCAATGGACACCGTCGGACGGCGAGATGGAGATTGGGTACCACTCAGAAGAGCTGCAAAAGAAGAAGAACCGTGCCGATAAAGCACAATTTTACATACAGCAGGATGAGAAACAACCTTCACGTCTAGTGACGCTCGGTTGTAATACCTTGTCCTTGACCTGGAACTTTAGTATTTTATTACCAACTAACTCATTTACAGTGCACAATAACTATAGTACAATGTAGCTATACACATATGTTATATACAGTAATATATATAAATATAGCCGACAGTTTATACACAGCAAATATACAATCAGTATGGAACAGAATTAATCTACATCTCCCCCCTCCCCACCGACCACAAGCTAACAGAAATTGGGGTCGAACATATCAAATTATCCACTCACTGGTTTTGTATGTATGGGAACATCCTTTTCTGTTGTTGGTGGTGTTGTTATTAGCATGGCTGGTGGTGGATGATATTTTCGGTTGGCATTTATCTTTACCTCTCTGTAGGGCAAATGTTGAATCCACATGTGATAACTTTTTGGCGTCATCTTTTCTTGGCCGACCTTGTTCCATTGCTTCTATGAAGTCAAATTTATCTTGGAAATTTTTTTAACTGTGAGTCTCTTGCAAGTATTTCCTCTTGAATGTCTTTGCTGGCACAACCCACAACCATCTGGTCCTCGACCATGCACTCAGCATAGCTATTTACTCGGTTATTACACAATTCACTTGAACAGCGAAATGAAAATTGGCAATGTTGTGCCTTGCTCCTTAGGTTTGCAATGAATGTTTGTATTGGTACTTCTGGTGATTGTGTCATAGAATAAAATTCTTTCCTGTGTACTGCTTTATTCTTTCCTCGAACTGCTATCATTTTAATTTTCTCTAACAATGTTTGTTCATTTAATGTTTTGAGGGTAGTTCCACCAATAAAATCAAACAGTTTTTGTCTAAGTTCTGTTGAACAGCAGATCCGTAGTTCAGATGTTATTTGTTCATCATCATCAGTCAGGCCAACTTTTTTCTTGTATTAATTCCATTCGTGTTTGAAATACTGCCACTGATTTTCATTACTATCTAAGTCAATTTTTGGTCTGTCAGTTTTTTTCGTACTACAGTGTACTTTTGCTTGAGCCGGCTGAACGTGTGCTGCCAGAGCACCCTGAATAGCAGTTTGAATAATGTTACTTAGCTGTTCTTGTGTCAGGGTGATGCCATCCTGAGCAGTTTTGGTGTTACGGGTATTTCTGTCAATTTGATGTCCGGAAGCTTCCATGGTATCAACTGGGTGACCATGTTCACAAGTTTCTTGTTCTTCTGCTATAACATGACCATGTACACATTTCTTTGACATTTTGGCATAAGTTTGGGCACAAATTACTTAATTCTAAATTGCTGACTGCGCCATGTTTAGTATTTTATTACCAACTAACTCATTTACAGTGCGCCAAAACTATAGTACAATGTAGCTATACACATATGTTATATACAGTAATATATATAGTATAGACGACAGTTTATACACAGCAAATATACAATCAGTATGGAACAGAATATTCTACAGAGACTCGGCTCCTAGATTGCCGTCTGAGGATGAGCAATGACGTCGAGGCATGGGTAACGAACTCGAACCGAGGGGTCAGGAGACGAGGAAGACCGCCGCAGAACAGAAAGATGGTGCCGCCCAAACTAGGGCAGGGCAACATGGCTGGGTTGGGAAAAACGGACCCAGGGCACAGTGGGTAAGATGAGAAGAGGGTGTTGAGAGAGATGAAACATTTCGGCGATAACAAGTAATAGGGGAGGACCCACTGCAGTAGTTGCGGGCAGCACACTACCTTGGTATTCAAGAGTTGAAGTGGACTCATCTCTGCCGGCAGATAGACACAGGCGCTCATGGGAGTGGCAACCGAAAGGGTGTTGGTTTGTGATTTCCCTCCAGTCACATGCAAAGGACTGCCAATGCGTTGGATAGAAGAATTAGGTATGAACACGTATCCCCTGGTAAAATTCAACACCATGCTGTAGACCTCTGATTGTCACTCGCATCAGTCATGGCAGGAGAGTCTTGGGACTCAGCTCTCCTGCCTACTCATTTCCGTCTTCTTCCCCACGTTGGTGGAGGACGCCGCCCGCCATTCAGTGTGGAGGTGATCCTTCTGGCCACCGTGCCAGCACTCGATGTTCTTCAACCCATGCCGCAGGTTCTCCTTTTGTCCACCATGCCCGCCTCGGTGCATTCTGTGTCAGGAATCAGAATTAGCTGCGGCAGCCTTGGTCCCTTTTTGCCATTTCTGCCTTCTTCCATTCCTGCCCATTCTGCACTACCCACACTTTCTTCACCACTGTCTTGGTCAAGGGGTGATTTGGTTTCTTCGCATTGGCCTCATTCTTCTCGCCTACGATGTTTGCCTGGTAATTAGCTGGGTCGTCGCGTGACTACCGTCACACCAATTCCTGTGTTAAGATGGCTAAATCCGCTTCCGAGTACATCATGACCTTGTCGTAAAATGACCTGAGAGAGTTTCACCCCAGCTCTAGACGTTTCAGGCCAGCTGTTTCTCTGTGGTTGTTGTGCTTCCCGTAGGCCTTCTGAGCCAGGGACATGAGCTGGGTGATGAAGTCACAGACCGACTCCTTGTTGCCCTTCTTCCGTGTCGCGAGTTCTTCCTCTGCGGATCTCGTCTCAAATTCCACATGGAAGTTAAGATTGAGAGTCACCAAGAGAGTATTTTCCCGTCATTCCGGTCATCCAAGGGTAGGTTGAGAAATGCTGCCTGTGCCTTTCCTAATTATCTGACCACATGCCAACCCGTCCATTCTTTGGACGGGACCCGGTATAACCAAAAGGGTCTCCACAAGTTGCTGAACTTGGACTAGGACTTGTAGCTAGGACTTGTTGCGGTTGGGTTCATTGAACTTATGAACGTTCTTGATGCACCCCTGGCCGCAGATCATTGTCCTCCAAAGAGGATGCCTCCCTATGACCATTTGTGTCGTAGGGCAGTGTCTTCTTTCTTCCTCTTCGCATCTTCCTCTTTGTATTTGTCCAGCGCCCCCACCCAGGGGGTCTGTATGAATCATCGCAAAAGGGGGATCGAGGCAACGCCCGACTCCTCCCTTGATGATGTAGAGTTTCCCCCGACGGTGCGCCCCACAGACTTGGTCATCCGCGGTCGGGCTCCGCTTCTGGCTGTCTCTTGTTGAATTAGCCACTGTTGCTGCAGTCGCTCAATCAATATGTGATGCTCAATTTTGTCAAATGCTGATCCAGATCCAGATCCAGCATTACATGCATGACACACTTCTGACTGTCTAGATAATTTAGTTTATCATCCATCTTTTTGACCAATGCTGTTTCAGTGCTGTGATATTCGCGATACGCAGTTTGAAAAACACTATATAGATAGTTGTTTTTCTTATAGCCTGTTATTTGTTTAACAACAACTTTTTCAAAAGTTTGCCTAGATATGACAAAGTGGAGTCGATTATGCAGTGACTGAAGACATGCTGATGACTCTGATGACAATGCTCCTTTCGCACTCATTTTGTTCTGGTGGACCATGTACAGATTGCCGTCAAATGTGCCGAGGGGACTTTTCACCAGTGCAGGCATGCAATGATCACAATGCCAAACAGAACCAGGCCGGCGAGGAGAGGTAGCCACCGACTATCTTCTTCAGAACAATAGGGCCTATTTCCATCAGGAATAGGTTACCAGCACTATCTGCTATCCGACTAGTGTCAACAAGGTAACTGAGGCCCTAACGGCCAGTCTCAGTACTGTAGTGCACATAGTCCTTAATCCTAGATTGGGCTTAAGAGAAGGAACAACAAGGTGTGTGTAACAAAGGGGATCTTACTGCCTACTCCAGGGATACCCTACACAGGGGAACTTATAATGTGTAAGATTGCTGCAATCTCACACACTGGAGGCCTAACTATCTAAATAACTGGTTTCATTGGACACTCCCCAAGCTATGATGGTAATAGGTCTACGCCGCTTTTAAGAGTATAGCCTACTTGCAAGGGAGCTACACATTAAACAAATAAGTGAAACAGTAATCCAAAGTGTACATGGTGCGGGGCAGCACTTGCTTCTCTCTCCACTCGCACTCTATTGCTCTGACCACTTAGCGAGCTGACAAAACACTTCGTGACCCCAACATCGCGACTTCTTTCATACTTGCCCGAGCACCTGACAAAGACATAAAAGCAAAACTCTCCCGCATCTCTTTATTGATGTTTATTTTTTCTATTGCATACACATCACTTTGAAAGTCAATGATGTTGGAAGGGTTGATTAATCATTATTATCAAGGAGATTTATGTCAAAATGATTTTTGATAAGATCATTTTTGATAAGCCTATATGCATATAGGCACATCATAGCATATGATCATACTCTCTCCCCAATGACAAATCTCATTTCCCTGCCACACATACTATATGCAATACTTCAATATCTTGTGAGTTTAATAATAAAACTGAATTATGGGGCTACATGCTCTGGGCTGCAGATTGTGAACGTGAACCTGGTGCATGAGGACGTAGACGAGCCCCGCTGGCCAGCCACCTCAGTCCTGCCAACGGACCAACTACCTCCAATTTTGAGGGTAAGAGAGCAGCCATCTCTACAGCCCGATCCTGCAGGCACCAGGGAACTTTCAGTATGGCAGCCAGAGCAGCTACAGATTAACGTTCCGGGCAATGCTGATAGGCCAGGTACACATTCTATGGAAACTACTGGGACCAAAAGAAGGAAAAGTATCTTGAACCCAATTGTAAACTGCTAGAAATATCTTAGATGATTCATCAAGATATAATTGTTCTTAATGACTAGCTGACTTTGAGTGAAGTGAAAATATGAAATAAACAACATCTGGATTTGATGACTCAATAAAGGTTTACTGTTGCCCCGGGATATTATTGGAAGTGGGGCCCTATGTCCCAAGTCATGTTCATAATCTTGACATCATCATATATTCGTGTATGTGCAAATAACATCCTTTGGGGGCTGAAGAACAGTGTATTAGTGGATGAGCCATGACTGCCCAAATCCACCTTGGGTTCTCATTGTGATTTTTATCAAGATCCCTAAGAGATAAAAAATATGTGATAGCATTGCATATCTGGTAGCTATCCCAGTGCTATCAGCGAAAATTCAAAATGAACGACTGGCTCACTGTCTTTGTTTGTATGGTGCAAGCAATTTTGAGGTCCATGGCTACCACCTACTCAGCTGCACCTGTTAATCAGTCCCTGCTCTCCCGTTTGAGTGTGTTTGTGTTGCAGGCGATCATGGCAAACCCGTAAAGATTGACAAGGATAAGCTGTCACAAGCAGAGCGGAAGCGTTATGACGAGGGCTGGAAGAACAACGCATACAACGAGTTCGCAAGTGAGATGATCTCACTCCACCGGACACTGCCGGACGACAGGGATGAGGAGTGAGTGGCTTTTTATATGTAAATGTGTTTGTTTTTAGTTTTTAAAGGCTTGTTCCAATGACTTAAAGTTTTACGCCACGTCATTTTTACACTTGGTGATCAATAAATACATTTTTCCACTTTACACTGGCAGTATTGTGAACAAAGTGGGTCATTTTTGAGCCATCTTATTCCACATAGCCCACCTCTTTCACAAGAGCAATGGGAGCAGTTGTTAGACATATGCCTTGGCACCTTCCTGTTCAGATCCTGACTTTCACGATCCAGAACAATTCCCCAGTAGCCATGTGTGGCATCAAGTTTCGTCAATACCTTTGCATTGCACATCTTGTGTGTTATTTTGTCCAAAGTTTGTGTTCTGTAGTGAGTATGCTTAATGGCATTGTTTAAGTACCTTGGGTCAAGGCAGATCCAAAGATCACCATTTGACTTTCTGGAAAAGGCTAAACTATTTACCCACTCAGAGGGAATACCATCATTACACTTCGCTATGACACTTAGATCGACCATTTCATTTAACTTGTTGACAATTTCAGTTTTCAAATGCTGCTTTTATACTGAATGAATGCATAGCTGACAGTATAGACTCTAAAAGACCATTATACATTGCCAGTCTAGATGTAGTAAAAGCTTTTGACGTTGTAAGACACAAAAAAACATTCCTCATACAGGAATATGTCAACAAGAGTTATATGGGAAGGAGAAACCTCTAAGCCAATATATATGCTTCAAGGAAACCGTCAAGGACCATTCCCAAGCCCTCATGACTATAAGACATACCGAGCAGATGACATCGCTATCTTGGATCAACCCGATATAGGATACCATATTGGTGAACCATGCCCTACTGTGGCTGACGACATGTTACTATTAGCCAGATCTCCATTAGATCTTCAAACTATGATTTCCTTGACAGAAACTATGCTAATGATGAACATTTCAAGACACACCGGGAAAAAAACATAATTATGCCAATTAACATTCAATCCAAGATACAACTGGAATTCCTTAAAAGAAAATACATAATATGTTTGATCGTCTATTCTGCCACTGAAGTAATCCAAATCCTTTATTAAAAGTTTTATTTATAGTTTTAATTTCAAAATTTCAAAAAAACGGTTTTCATCTCTATAGAGACCTTTTTCAATTAAAGAAAATAAACCATGGACTCTCAATAATAGTAAAACTCCCAGTCAAAGAGAATTAGTACATGTTGGTATAAATCGTCCCTTTCAATCATACAACCAACAATAAATGAAAAAGAAGAATATCTAGTGGGAAAAAAGCCCTGTTCGGACTATTGGGAGCTGGTCTATTTGTTACTTCAGGTCTCCCTGTAAAAACAGCAATTCACATATACTAAACCTACATAAAGCCATGCATAACATACGGTTTGAAGCACTAATACTGTCTGCAAAACAATATGAAGAATTGTAGAAATTTCAACACTACACCCTCCGTTCTCTCCTTGGTATACCAGATAAAACAGCTGTACCAGCTATATATATCATAACTGGAGTGTTACTAATCACAGCTACATTAGATCAATTGCAGCTCACTTTCTCAATAGCCTCATACTGGATGGCAAAAGACTAAAAGAACTCGTTCACTGCCAATATGCCATTAAAGGTCCACGTTCTAAGAGTTGGATCACCCATATTAAGCCTATCCTTAAAAAGTACTCACTACCATGCATACCAGACTTAATAGATATGAAGATACCAAAATCTAAATGGAAAGAAATGGTAAAGACAGCAATCCTGAAGGTAACATCTGATAAAATAAAAAAAAGATGCTATGAACTGTTCTACACTCAAATACCTAAGCAACACTTTCGTCTGCAATAAATGCCACAATGTCGTTAAATATATAAAAAAAATCCAAGAGAACTAAGAAGAACATGTATAAAAACTTAAATAATAACCGGAACATATTGTACCCAGAAAATGAGATCTAAATTCTATACCAACACAAATGCTACTTGTAAATTATGTAAAGAGGACGAGGACTCAACCCATTTGTTGAAGTGCCCTAGTACTAAAGATGAAAGAAGTGAATATCTAAATAGAGTGACGGACACTATTCCTCATTTTCTGCCTGGTTTAAGCAATGTTCTAAACGATTACAATTTAATGACCCATTTTCCTACTAATCCTATTATAACTAAACACATCTCCTTACCATCTTATTGTATTGAAGGCTTTGAAACAGCTACTAGAAATTTATGTTATAGTGTCCACAATGTGCGAAGCAAAAAGTTGGAAATTAATGTTTAAAAATCTTAATGTAGATAGAGTTGGTGTTTAATTGTAATTACTATTGCTGTTATTGTTATTACTATTACTATTGTAAACAAAAGTGAGTTCTGTATCTGCCTGTCTTGACTGGTGGTAGTCTCAGGAAGCGCAGTGGAAGAACTTGCCTGGATGACCTACGAAATCTGTGGGCCAGGAGGCACGGGATCTCAAGCCCAAGGCCCCTAGAGATCTACCCTGTGTCCCGGTGCTGTGTACACGCTGTCTACGACACCCTGCGGGTCTTATACCCGGCATACGCACGCACGCCGATCAAAACCCTCAATGCGCTTCTCGTTGTGTATTAGGCTTTTATACTTTGAACAGCTGTCTAACCTTCATTCCCGTCTAATGGGGGCAGAGTAGCTGGTGACACCCCATATTTCACGAAGGGCCTTCTCACAGGAAGGACTTTGCACCGGTGCTGACACACACAGTGCTGTACAACACGGAGCCAGGACCAAGTTGAGAGAGGCACCCATCGGGTTAACCTCCCGTAGGATTGTTTATAGGGCCTATTCCCAGATCGAGAATAGGTTGCCAGCCTACTGCTTCCGACGAGCAAAAGGAGAACTGCCGCTAATTGGCTAAAAACCAGTACCAGAGAGTACTGGGTCCCTAATCCTACTGTGGCCATAATAAAGGACAACAACAATACTTCACAAGGTGTGTTTAACGGGGAAAGCTATACCTAGTCCAGTGCACCTTCTATAACTAATTTTATACTACGCAAGAATGCTACAATTCTTGCGCACTGGAACTACACAAAAAGAGTTTTGTTACACTATCATTTTTATAATACTTATGGAACTGACAATAACACGTCCGTACAGTTATCTGTTATTTCACATCTGACCCGTCGTGGCATCCACCGGCTCTGAGCTAGGCTTCCCTTTAGACTGTAGTCTGTGCTCATGCAGTGTGACGGTGACTCATTAGTCCACAAGGGACTGTGAGTCACTGCCACATCCTTCCCCACTTAAGAAAAGAAAAGGTATAATCTTTTCTATATTTGATTTTCCTTTTTGATTTAGGTAATGCATGAGCAAGGTTGTGAGCCAAGGAACCCCATACGGTCAGTAAATAGTACATACATGTTGCATATAAGTATTGGTACAATATTTTACACATTGTGCGTTAATCATTATACATTTTGCAGATATTATCATTAAAATTATAGTTAGATGGTTACATTACGATGATTGATAAATGAACATTGGATTGCATTTGCATTGATGGTGAATAGTAAGTTAAGATAACATGTGGCAACAACAATTATGAATATAAATGTAATAGTAAGGAAAACATTAATATAATATTACCGTATGAAACAAATGCGATTACATATGATATGATATTTGAGCGCACCAGTTCTGATTGATAACAATTTTGACGTAGTTTGATAATGCTACCGAGATTAACTATGGGAATTAAAGGCAGTAATGCATGGGTTAACTTATGTGTAAGCCCATGACTCAAATTACAGGGTCATTCGATCACCCAACTTAATTGTAATTTTATCCCCCCCTAGAGATAACTACAATAGCAGGCATTAGTAAAACTAATATCATAAATTGACTATCAGAGCGCAGTCTTGTAGTCACAGCTAGATGAAATCACGGAGTTGTGGAGTGTGGTAGCCTGGTGTAAGCCGGTTGAGAGATGAGTGTGAAGACCTTGTCGGTGATGTAATGGTTGTATTGAATTCCACAGTAGTTTAGCAATTAGTAGTCTGCTACTATAGCTGCAGCTGGTACCTGTCAGGAGATGCTTTCCGCGCAGAATTGTGGTGCCCTTGGTCCACAATTCTGAGGAGAAGATTTTTAACTTGAGGCAGCTGGCTCTCAGCCAGTTGAAGGGCTGGGATGGTTGCATTTCTTAGTCGCTATGGTTGTGAATTTGATGATTGTTCTTGTGTGACAGTGAAGTTTGGTGTCAGAGTCCTTGTTGTGGCATTTGTAGGGGACGAAGGTAGGAATCTTCATTTTGACTAGGGCGGGCGGCGCTTATGTGCCCATGTGGTTCCATGAAGTATGTAAAAAGAAACTGGTTGGGAATGCACTCGCATGATCTGCTGGCTCGGCACAGCGTGCATGCAGGACTCGAAACCTGGTTGGACGGCGGCTGCGAAGATGTGACACCCCTGAGTTTGCATCGTCTTAGCTGGCATACAGTTTTGAAATCAGTGCGCATTACGGCACGCCCTCTTCGCCTGCCCAAGGTTCAGGGTCTGCGGGCCTGCCCATTATTGGTCGGCGAAGGCGGTTTAGCTTTGACCAGTGTAGCGTGGAGCACTGCTATTTCTGGGTGAAGGTGTGTTGATGTACGAGGTGCCTCTGCACGGAAAGTATTTGTTGAGAAGTTTTTTTGCGTGTTGTGGATTTTGCTGATGTAATGAAACGTTGTTGTATTTGTGTTGTTGTTGTTACTTCATTTGTGTTTTTGATGTTGCTGTTGTTGTTGTTGCTGCTGCTGTTGTTGCTGCTGCTGCTGTTGTTGTTGCTGCTGCTGTTGTTGTTGCTGTTGTTGTTGTTGCTGTTGCTATTTTGTGTTGTTGTTGCTGCTATTGTTGTTGTTGCTGCTGTGGTTGTTGATGTTATTGTTGCTGCTGTTGTTCTTGGTGTTGTTTCTGCTTTTGTTGTTGTTGTTGTTGTTGTTTTGTGTTGTTGTTGCTGCTACTGTTGTTGTTGTTGTTGTTGTTGTTGTTGTTGTTGTTGCTGTTGTTGTGTTGTTGTTGTTGCTGCTGATGTTGTTGTTTCTGCTTTTGCTGTTGTTGTTGTTACTGTTGTCGTTGTTGTTGTTATTGTTGCCGTTTCCTTCTCTTTTCTTTGTTCTGGTCGCATTTACATAAATGATACAGGGTTTAACCTATATGGCTGATCTCACTGTGTCATACTAAATTTTAATTACAATATTTGTTTGAAGGTGAAACTTATTTTTAATATGTTACTTTGTTAATCTAATCATTTGGTAGTCAAGAACTTTAATATTATATGTTTATACTACAACCGTAAATGATTTCCCTAAACTACCGAATAATGTTTCCTAAACTAATTAAATTATGTTTTAACACCCATAATATACAACATATAACAATGTAACGTTTATATATTATTAATCCTAAGTAAATTATATCTAATTAATTAAAGTTATGTCTAACAATAGTCAGTTAAACTAAACTGCCAAGATACTAAATTTTACGAAGCTAATAGATACAATTAACTAATTTCAAACATGATTTCTACATTGTTATCAGCCTATTGAAGAAGATTCACTGAAAGTTAGTAATGATGTGATTGGCTATTAAATGTCGGCTGCTTGTCATGGAGCTGCATTGGATGGGGCTGAATTTTGTCACTAGGTTACCGCTGCTTGTGAATGCAGGCCGCCAGCGGCGGCTATTGGCTATCGGCATGAACACAGAAGTCGTCTGTTTTCAGTCGTTGAATGTCATGGTACATTTATATGAAACAAATATCTAACATAACAGCTGGTGTAGTTTACAAATGTACACTGTCACACATTTAATGTAAAAGAAATGTCTGATGTATTGAAATAAGTGAACTTCATTTACAAACTAAGTTATCAACCATGTGATGATTTGTAACCAAAATATATATAGTTTTAAAATTTATGGAAGTTGGTACAATGTATTACAATGTAAACTAAGGATTGCTTTAAGCTTTAGGTGTACTCATGGTGAGGATTATAAGTAAGACAAGTTTTTCATACGATGGTGACCAATACCAGGATAATGCCATTAATATGAATTTGATTAAGT